>CM040743.1:47346904-47411904 GCA_022829145.1 Albula goreensis | reverse complement strand
GGAGAGGGGGAGACGAGAGAAAGGCCAACGACGACTCCACATTTTATTAGGGGAAAAGAGTGGCTGCTGTTCTAAAAGCTGAGGGACGGAAAAGGAAACGCAGGCAGCGATGATGAGAATGAGGAAGTGTGAGACGGAAAGAGAGGGGGATGGAGAGACAGACAGAAAAAGAGTGAAGAGGGAAGAGTGGAGAGAGAAAAATCTGGGTGTGCGTGGGGGGGGGTATGGTTTCTATTCCTGGAACCCCCAGATTTATGACACCCGCCCCTCAACTGATGTGGGGTGCAGACAGTGAGCACGACACCCCCCCAACCCCCTGGCCCACTGACCCACTTCTGCACGGGATCAGGTTTGAAATGGTGGTGGTGGTGGTGGTGGGGGGGTTGGGGGGGGGTTTCACCAAGGGTGTGGTCTCAGATGCAATGCCCTTGCTAAAATCACTCATTTTGTCATTTCAATCCTAGCATAGGCACATGGTCTCCTCAGTACATCAAAGATTTAATTTAACTACTAATCATATGTGCTAAAACACACCCAAAACCAGCCAGCACACTGATCTGGACTGCAGTGTGCCCCATTCACCAGTAGGTGTAGCTGGTGAGCAATGAGATGAGACATCACTGGTCACTGAATCCCTGTCGCCCTGCTTCCTGCGACAGCCAAACAGGAATCATCACAACAGGCCGACCAACCACAGTCAGCTCTACAATGGAGCCAGGCCGTGGGGCCCATCCACATACTGGAGCAGTGCCTTAACAGGATGCAGACCGTGGGGCCCATCCACACACTGGAACAGTGCCTTAACAGGATGCAGGCCGTGGGCCCATCCACACACTGGAGCAGTGCCTTAACAGGATGCAGACCGTGGGGCCCATCCACACACTGGAACAGTGCCTTAACAGGATGCAGGCCGTGGGGCCCATCCACACACTGGAGCAGTGCCTTAACAGGATGCAGGCCGTGGGGCCCATCCACACACTGGAGCAGTGCCTTAACAGGATGCAGACCGTGGGGCCCATCCACACACTGGAACAGTGCCTTAACAGGATGCAGACTGTGGGGCCCATCCACACACTGGAACAGAGCCTTAACAGGATGCAGACCGTGGGGCCCATCCACACACTGGAACAGTGCCTTAACAGGATGCAGGCCGTGGGGCCCATCCACACACTGGAGCAATGCCTTAACAGGATGCAGACTGTGGGGCCCATCCACACACTGGAACAGTGCCTTAACAGGATGCAGGCCGTGGGGCCCATCCACACACTGGAGCAATGCCTTAACAGGATGCAGACTGTGGGGCCCATCCACACACTGGAACAGTGCCTTAACAGGATGCAGACTGTGGGGCCCATCCACACACTGGAACAGAGCCTTAACAGGATGCAGACCGTGGGGCCCATCCACACACTGGAACAGTGCCTTAACAGGATGCAGGCCGTGGGGCCCATCCACACACTGGAGCAATGCCTTAACAGGATGCAGACTGTGGGGCCCATCCACACACTGGAGCAGTGCCTTAACAGGATACAGACTGTGGGGCCCATCCACACACTGGAGCAGTGCCTTAACAGGATGCAGACCATGGGGCCCATCCACACACTGGAGCAGTGCCTTAACAGGATGCAGACCATGGGGCCCATCCACACACTGGAACAGTGCCTTAACAGGATGCAGACTGTGGAGCCCATCCACACACTGGAGCAGTGCCTTAACAGGATGCAGACCATGGGGCCCATCCACACACTGGAGCAATGCCTTAACAGGATGCAGACTGTGGGGCCCATCCACACACTGGAGCAGTGCCTTAACAGGATGCAGACTGTGGAGCCCATCCACACACTGGAGCAGTGCCTTAACAGGATGCAGGCCGTGGGGCCCATCCACACACTGGAGCAATGCCTTAACAGGATGCAGACTGTGGAGCCCATCCACACACTGGAGCAGTGCCTTAACAGGATGCAGACCGTGGGGTCCATCCACACACTGGAGCAGGGCCTTAACAGGATGCAGACTGTGGGGCCCATCCACACACTGGAGCAGTGCCTTAACAGGATGCAGACCGTGGGGTCCATCCACACACTGGAGCAGTGCCTTAACAGGATGCAGACCGTGGGGCCCATCCACACACTGGAGCAGTGCCTTAACAGGATGCAGACTGTGGAGCCCATCCACACACTGGAGCAGTGCCTTAACAGGATGCAGACTGTGGAGCCCATCCACACACTGGAGCAGTGCCTTAACAGGATGCAGACCGTGGGGCCCATCCACACACTGGAGCAGTGCCTTAACAGGATGCAGACTGTGGGGCCCATCCACACACTGGAACAGTGCCTTAACAGGATGCAGACCATGGGGCCCATCCACACACTGGAACAGTGCCTTAACAGGATGCAGACTGTGGGGCCCATCCACACACTGGAACAGAGCCTTAACAGGATGCAGACCATGGGGCCCATCCACACACTGGAACAGTGCCTTAACAGGATGCAGACTGTGGGGCCCATCCACACACTGGAACAGAGCCTTAACAGGATGCAGACCGTGGGGCCCATCCACACACTGGAACAGTGCCTTAACAGGGTGCAGACTGTGGGGCCCATCCACACACTGGAACAGTGCCTTAACAGAATACAGTCTGAGGGGCCCATCCACACACTGGAACAGTGCCTTAACAGGATGCAGACTGTGGGGCCCATCCACACACTGGAACAGTGCCTTAACAGGATGCAGACCGCGGGGCCCATCCACACACTGGAACAGTGCCTTAACAGTATGCAGACCGTGGGGCCCATCCACACACTGGAACAGTGCCTTAACAGGATGCAGACTGTGGGGCCCATCCACACACTGGAGCAGTGCCTTAACAGGATGCAGACTGTTGGAAACTTGAGGAGAGTCTTGGGCTCTGACTGGACAGTTGAGGAGTGTTGAGTGGTTTGATTGGTTGGCTGAGGACAGCCTTGTTCTCTGATTGGACAGCTGAGGCATGTCCGCCATCTTCCCCAGGTATAAATACCCACAGGCTGGATAGTGGCCATTTAGCTCACTCTAACACAAGCACACTTCTCAAAATAGACAGGAAACTGAGCCTGGGGCCGGGGGCGGAGAGGGGGAGAGAATGGGGGGGGGGGGGGGACAAGTGAGATAGACAGAGAAGAGGGAATGGGAGGGACCGCTGAGAACCTAACTGTCCCAAAACGAAAACCCAAACAATTCACTCTACCATATTTCCATCACCATCACACTCAACCACATCATCATCATCATCATCATCTTTATCATCTTCATCATCTTCAGGTGTTTGCCTAAGGAGGAGCCCATGGGCTTCTGGTCACACAGGTGTGTACTCAGTGACTGATTGGGTCAGTGGATGCAGACCATGCAGGGGTCTTTCTTTGCAGGAAACGGATTTCACGGGATACTCTACCTTCTCCAGGGTCTCTGGATCCGTCAGGTCCTGAACTGCCAGCAACTTTATGCTGTAGAGAAAAGACAGAGACAGAAGACAATCACTGAGGAGAAATTAACCTTATGGGATGTGGAGTATACATTATGAACTGTCATGATACATTCATTTTATTTTCTCTGTTGAGCCAAGCTTTCAGCTAGTAGACATAGTAATTGGGAGGAGTTCTATCAGTGGATGAAGGGTTCCCAGGCCATTATTCAGACCTGGCAGTAAAAATGTTGCATTGTGGGATGCTGGAGGATCACAGAGCCCAAGATGGCGGCTCTCTCCCATCTGTAACCACCTACTGTGGGTGCGTCGTCAGGACTGCCCTCAATTGTTATGTGTGTAACCATGGCAATGCTGCCCCAACGGCTGTGTACGGATTTTTTGTGGGTTGCCGTTGCCATGGTGATGGTCTCGGCTGTGCGTTGTAAAGGCGATGCAGAACTCAGGTCGCCTACAGCACCCTGTGATTCTTGTATCGTCACACTTCAGACTCGGTACCCCCCCACCAGCGGGAGCCAACAACTCATAAAACAGCATTAAGCAGAACACAAAACTAGAGCAGAGCAGAGCAAATACAACTCAAACTCTCTCCTTTACTTTCACAGGCTGTTAAACACCCATCTCCACAACAGGACTGCAGTTTAGGACTGGTGGTACTTTCAGCCATTTTGAATGCGATGGTTCTCTATCTGAACACCTGAACTGGGAAATTACACGTACGTTCGCGAATTATAAACGGAAGAAAGAGAGATGGCATTCGGGTTGCCGAGGTGCTGTTTACACTGCTGTTTATGGCGCCATGGCAACAGAGCGGCGCCGGAGCAGAGGATGATGGGTAATCAGGGGTTCCCCCTGAAGGATGGGTGACTCACGCTGGACCCAGAGCTGCGGAGTTTCGTGGCGGGGGGAGGAGGGGGGGTTGAAGCACTCTGATAAAATACAGACAGTGGAATGTGGCCTTATGGCTGATACCTTGCAGTTTTGCAGTCTGGCTGTTCACACTGTTCACATCGCCCCGCTTTCAGTTTCATTTGTGACAGAAAGCGCTTCATTGTTATGGAATGGGCTTAGGAATAACAGCTCTTTACCTCTCTCTCGTTAACACAATGAGTTTCAGCTCATTTTGCAGTGGGGGGGTTTATCAGCCCCTTCACCCCCCCAGCCAAAGCAGATGATGCACTTGCCAGCTTGCCGGCTGCCGATCCTGAAACCATACACGATATCGCGTTGCATAAGCGTCTTTATGAGATGGCGAAAGCAGAGGTTAAGCTAAGCTTAACCCCCCTTGGTGCTTAGCTCCATCACATTCCTGAAAACGGGTTGTTCATCCTCACCCTCATTACATAACCACATCTGTCCCGCATGGCCACATCCACCAAAAACATCAACACATGAACACAATAAGAGCATTTCTGCAGTGTTGCTGGAATGTTGTCCCATCATGTATGAAATGTACGAATGACAAAGTTATCGTGATGGTGCCCCTCTTCACTGCCCAAACCAAAGCCTCCCCTCTTCTGCACCCCGGCGGTGGCAGTTACTTCCTGCCGAGATCAGGTGGCAGAATCGCTGGTCACCTTCCACCACAGCCTGAAGCCTGAAGCCTGAAGCCTGTGTTGTTTCAAATACTGACTGACTCAAATGCAAGTATAATATACTTACAGTGAGACTGTTTTTTTTTTTTTTTTTTTTTTTTAGATTTTCATCTTTCTGTGTTATCACCTCACTACTAAGAGAAAATTCCACTAAGGAATTCAACTGAGTTACACTGAGGTGATGGAGTGAGTGAGAGAGAGAACAGAGAGGGGGAAAGTGAGGGAAGGGGAAAAGATGAAGGAGAATAAAAAGAGAGAAAAGGAAACAGGACAGAGGCAGGCATGAACTTTCTTTCTTAACCCCACCCAATGAGAGATGGAATACTTTCGCTGCAGGGACACGGTCACATAAGCTCACGGCCACAAAGTGGAGTAACGTGAAAAAAGAGAAAGAGAGAAAGAAGAGAGAAATGAAATTCTAAGAACAGATTTATATAAGAATGATTATGACAGTCCTGCCAATCCATCTCCGAGCATGGCCATTCCTGGAGGGCCAGTGTGTCGACAGGTGTTTTTCTTTCTACCTTTTACCATGCCTCAGTTAGATCACCGGCACTATTGGCGATTCACCTGTACATTAGACTACAGTGAAAGATTTCAATTGTGGGTTTGACTGCCCCAAACTGGGGAGTCAAACCCGCAGCCCCTCAGTCACAAGCCCGTAAGTGCTGCACTTTGCCGCTGCCCACGCGAAGGCAACGCAAGTGAGTAAAATACCAGTGCAATTATGCAACGCATCAAAAACCACACAGCTGAGTGAGTGATAATGAACTACGAAACATAAAAATTCCTCAGAAGTAATGTCATCAAAAAAGGAAACGCCTTTTCGCACCAGTAGTGAACAGCTGAAGCTCTTCCTCTGCGTGGCTGTAGCGACGGTTTGGCTGAACTTCTCAGGGATCCATAGGGAGGTCTAGTGCAGCTTTAGCAGAGTTTAGAGGCGTTTTAAATATGTATTAGATCCAGGGTTGCATCTTTAGACTGGCCTAGTTTTTCAGGAGTAGGAGGAAGGCTATACACGCACTCTATAAAGCGCGCGCACACACACACACACACACACACACACACACACACACACACACACACACACACACACACACACACACACACACATAAACACGCAGACCGACAGACAGAGGGTCTCGAAATTCAGACTACCTCTACGGGGACTTCTGCTGAAACATCAAACAGCCACAACACAGTTCAGAGTTCACGCGCTGTTGCCAGGCAACCATCTCAAAGGAGACAGAACACTCAGCCATCCACCCCGCCACCAAAAAAACAACATTCTCACACCGGCGCTGCTGGGAGACACGGACGGCAAGCGCAGATTTAAGGCTCTTGCGCCATTAAGAGTACCTGCCAACAAAAGTTCAGCCCCACAGACACCAGTACACACACACACACACACACACAGAACTGCTATCCCAGCTCTTATTCTGTTTTCATAACAAACACGGCACGTCTTGGTGTGCGTGCACCGTGGCACCGACCGGGGTTTGAACAGATGCGCAACCAGAGAGCCCGAGGTTGCTACTCTTTACCGAATCGAATCACTGAATCACTGAATCACCAAATCCTGATTCTGGATGACCTCCAGAGGTCAGTGAACAGAAGACCAGCCCCAGGAAGGTAGTGTCCGCGAGAAGGTTAAATGTGACCGCATGACCACGGGGGACTAATCAGTCTCACAGACAATACGGTCGCACGCGACAAGGACGACAGCAAACGCGATCGTCACTGTGAGTGACCGTGCGGGGACTATGCAGGGAATAAGCCAGAACACAGCTCTGCCCTTGACCATGAGTAAGTCCACAGGCCTGATGTCCACCGCTGAGGGCGGTCATCCCAGCCCTGCTCCCTCATCCTGTAACATTTATCCTTTATCAAAAGAGAATCAAACAAGGGCCGTCTGCTGCTGGGTCATATAGAATAATACATGTTCCAGTAAATTACTGTGTTTTAAGAGAGTCAGACCAAACCTTGTCAAATGCTTCCACACGCACTGGTGGCTGCAGAACAGAGAATGGCTTTCTGAGATGCAGGGAGGGGGCCGTAGTCATTACCCCACGCAGAAAACAAAACCAAATGAAATCCCCCTCCCCCAGCACACAAGTCCACATCTGGACTTATTTCCCAGAATGCTCCGTCAGGATTATTTTTGCTAATGACGCTGGGAACATTATCCTGACCTCAGTCACCCTCAGCGATGAAGCACTCGTCTCCGCTGGGTTTAGATGCAGTGAGAGAGGCAGGTTCACAACACACACACACACACACACACACTCACTCTCACCTGGGTAGCACCTGGCTGACACTGTAACGCAGACGCAGCTGCGCAGATGCTAGGCTGACACTGTAACGCAGACGCAGCTGCACAGACGCTAGGCTGACGCTGTAACGCAGACGCAGCTGCACAGATGCTAGGCTGACGCTGTAACGCAGACGCAGCTGCGCAGACTCTAGGCTGACACTGTAAAGCAGATGCAGCTGCGCAGACGCTACGCTGACACTGCAATGCAGACGCAGCTGCTCTGCGGCGGATGTTGTTGAGGCGAGGCGTTTGACACAACACTGTTGCAACAAATGCCTGCGATGTTGCAAAACAGGGAACGCAGCCAGCCCTCCCAGTTCGCTGCAATACTGCAGCAGCACCTCCCCCACACCAACAATGAGCGGTGTCAGTCACTGCCTCTTCTCACTCCAAGGTCCACCAGGTGAGCAGGTGCGCAGGTGAGCTCACACAGTCATGAGTCAGGGGAAGACTCTTCATGTGTAGTTTTATAGCCAGGTGTTTACACAGATATCCTACAGAAATGTCACCTGTGCAAGTTGCTCTGGATGAGAGTGTCTGCCGAGTGCCTGAATGCAAATGCAAGCGTTTCATACAGGCAGACTGCGGACGCCCAATTTACCAGCAGGGGATCCCTTCCCTGTTCATCTCTAAGGGGTCCTCTCACTTAAAGAGGTCAGCCACACACTGCTCCTTAAATAAAGGCAAACTGGTCTCCAGGTACACGCTCACAGCGCTTCCACCCTCTCTGTCAATAACACTCATACACTTGCCAATGGGGGTTGCAGGTTAAACTCTATCCCCTGCTAAGTCTGTTCCTTATTTCCTCTCATCCCTCTGCCTCTCCAGCTTGTGACTGTCTCAATGAAAAAAATAAAAACAAATATGAAGGACAGTGGGATTTCACCCTGCTTAAAAATAAAATAACCAAGTTTTTCTTCTTTTTCTTCCTCCCCTTCACCGATTCTGCCATTGAGGCTAAGCCCTTAGCAGAAACCATTAAGCTTTGGCTTCCCTCTTAATCAAAACATGTTGCACAGTGTTACTCCTTTGATATGGGAGACTCTGAACACACAAACTCCACAGTGTGCAAGTATGTGTTTGGCTCGTCTCACCTCCTTCCTCTTTTACAATTCTTTTTTTTTTTTTTTTTTTTAAACGAACTTTATTGACCTCCTTAGACGAGCCCCGCCCAGCCCCCCCTCACAGACATAAGAGACGGGTTTTTGGGGGACTAAAATAGCTTGCTCGTAGGACACCCTACCCAGGCCACCCGCACACCCTGGCTGTTGCTAACCTACAGTTCCTGCGGCACGGTGGGGTGGGGTGGAGGAGATGGGGGGTGGGGTGAATGACCTGCAGTAGCTGTTGGCGGAGAATAAGAGGAAGCAGGAGAAACTCCGGCTCAGACTGAGCAGCATGTGACAGCCTGGTACACAGAAACACAGCTGATCAGAGCAAATAGCCCACACCCACGCCATTATATACACACACACACACACACACACACACACCCACGCCATTACACACACACACACACCACACACACACCCACGCCATTACACACACACACACACACACACACACTCACCTTTACACTGTTACACACACACAAAAACTTACCTTTACACTGTCATACACACACACACACACACACACACACACACTTACCTTTACACTTTCATACACAACCACACTTACCCTCACACTGCAACACAGACGCACACACTTACCTTTACAATGTCATATACACACACACATACTTACCTTTACACCATTATACACACACATGCACTCGTTCTCACACACACACACACACACACACACACACACACACACACACACACACACACACACACACACACACACACACACACACACACACACCTTTGCATGATTATACAGTGACACAAATACACACACACACACACACACACACACACACACATACTTACCTTTACACCATTATACACACACGCACTCGTTCACACACACACACACACACACACACACACACACACACACACACACACACACACACACACACACATTTACCTTTACACCATTATACACACACACACACACACACCCTGCGTATCACAGCGCAGCCTGCAGGAGAGGGTGAGGGAGGACGCTCAAAGAGGAAGTATTTAGGATGTGTGCTATTGTTGTGTGAGGGGTCTAAGCATTGGAGTATTTCCGGGGGGTTGGGGGTCACTCAGGGGTCAGGGGAGGGCATGGGTTTCGCTGGGGTAACGTGAGGACAGAGTGACAGAGGGAAAGGTCAGCTTCCAGAGTTTCACAAAACAACAAACAAAAACTTCCAGCACGGACATTTCATTCATGTTTTAAATACCTTGGTTATTCCTGACTACAGGAGGGTACATGACATTTTTAAAAACTAGTTATTTTTCATGATCATTTACTGGGGCACAAAACATTATTACTGAGGCATGTGCCCCAGTGAATAGGGTCTGGTGGCGCCCCGGTTATATTCACTAGCTAATAGAAGTTACCCTGATTACATTTCCTGATTGAAAGCCGACCATGTCGTGCCATGACGACCTGCCGTCTCATCTGTGCCGATCGGATAGGCGAGTAATCAGGTCGCCATCAACCGTTGTGTGTGCTGCCATGGCAACGCTAGACACACGGCCGCGTGCCACCGCGGTGTAGGGAGTCTGTGGTTGCCGTGGGTACGTTCCCTGAGTAACAGCCCATCCCGTGGTTATGCTGCTCGTGCTTGTGCGAGCGGAACGGTCAAGGGGAAAATGTGCGAGTGAGCAACGGTGTGTCATGGAACCGCAAACAAAATTCTCAGATGTACAGGGAAATACTTTTGTCATGGCATCATACTGAGGAAGCCGTGATGAATGAGAATTTTGCGCTCTAAGTCCTACAAACAAACGTACATGATTACAAATACCATCACTGCAATCCGTGGTGTTATTTTCATTGGTTAATCAGGAAATACTGATTTTTCAGAATGTAAATGTTTCTGGGGGACACTAGTGTTTGGCTTTACTGCTCCCAGCTGACTCTTGTTATCACCTGTCACCTGATGTGTACACAAGTCCTCTGCCTCAAGTTAAAACCTTGAGAGCCTGAAAATCAGTATTTCCTGATGTTATTCTTTTAATGTTGTCCCTGATGATCTCAACTGTCAGGCACACAAATGTTACATCATAACTGTGTCCGGTAGCTTATTGCTTAAAATGTGACATACTTCTGGCCAACCTCAGGGATGTTCTAGTGACTATTATATAACAGATGCAGCCATGAGCAAACTTTGCAGGCCCAAGAAAATCCACCCAGGGAAAAAATACAAACAAATCAATGATAGAGAGGCTCAGAATGATATCAATCTCTGTCAGGGTATCTTCACTTCAGACCAGCCTGAAGTTAAGAAATCCCCAAATGATATAAATTACCCAGCTGTAAAAATGGATTGAAATGAGACTATGTGCTTTGTTAAAAAGCAATATAAATATAAAATCGAGCTGTTTCTGACGGTCTGAAAGTGGCTTCACATAACAAGGCTACTCTGATATCTGACATTACTCTCTCCATGCTTTATATAAACCGACTGACAGAACACAGCTCTATCCCTTTTCCGATACTGGAATCAACCCCCTGCTACATAACTCTGTTATTTTCAACCTGGGACAGTCAAGCCCTGTTAGATGATATTTGATATGACAGTAATAATAGTAGTGGATGGCATTTATACAATGTCTTTCATTTCATTCTGAAGCTCTTCACAGTCACGGGAAACACAATTGACTTTTATAGGTGAAAATATGCATCAACTATGAGGATGTGTAGGCTAAGTATAGACCTCACCTATTGTGTGCGATCAAAGTGAAATTCCCCACTAACTATGTACACACAATTAACCCCCTGGTTTCACCGCGTTTGCCATTTAGCAGCACACCAGTGACGCAGCTGGTGTAAGGAACAGCTATTTCAACATGAATATCAATAAAAAAGCTGGAAAACTCGGCGATTCCCTTTATGGCACTAGAAGCTCCCGTTTGACAGGCGACACCCGTTTTCCCCTGTGCAGCAACCGAAGTCAACAACCGACACACTTTGCTCCTGGCTTTGGACGGTAACTTACTCGTTCTCCAGCAGCGTCATGCAAACAACCTCTTTCACCCCGGGGTTGTTCGCCTTCTCGCTCGAGCAGCATTGCAGGTTCCAGGTGGCCACGCGCACCACCGCTCTGCCGTCCCGCGTGCCAGCGAGGGGCTCGACGTTGGGCCGGACCGAGATTATCTGCGTGGGCCCGCCGGGCGGCAGGTCCAGGTCCTCGCTCTGCAGGCTGAGAGAGGTCGGGCTAGGGTGAGACTTGTGTGTGCCGGTCAGCCCGCCGTTGGTATTTGTGGATGGCGTTCTGGAGCGCTCCACGAAAACCTGGAACCTGATTCTGTCCAGCAGCGAGGAGTTAATTTGGTTCACTTTGACGAGGTCCTCGATGCTTTTGAAGGGCCCGTTCGCCGTGCGGTAGTCCACGATGCCGTGGGCCATCTTCTCGGTGATGCCTCGGATGCTCATGAGCTGGGCCGGCGTGGCGGTGTTGATGTTCATACCGGTGGACGGCAGGTGCTCGTGGTCCTTGCGCAGCGACGACGGCGAGTGCTGAGAGGAGCCGGTTCGGCTGCTGACGCAGATTTCCAGCTTGATCGCCTCCAGTTTGGCGGCGCCCACCCCGCTCACCAGAGCCAGGTCCTCCACCTTCTTGAACCCCCCAATGCATTCACGGTACTCCACAATGTTCCGCGCTACTGCGCGGTTCACCCCTGGCAGTGTCATCAACTCCTCCTCCGTGGCTGTGTTGATGTTCAGCCGCTCCTGGTTCACCAGGATGTGACTGAAGTTGCATGCTGCGCTGAACTTGCGCTTGCCCTGACAGAAATCCGTCGGGTCTCTGGGAATCGAGCGGTGACACCCCAAGTTACCCCCCATATCCAGCCGAACACCAGGGCGTCAAATCATCCAGGGAAAGAGGGAGAAGTGGGAGGGGGGATCCACGCGCCGGACCGTGGAAAAGAACTGAGTGGCTGACTGAATGCGACGGAGCTACATGGTCGGCATGCAAAGACAGACTTAAACGTGACAGCAATATAAATTGCCAAACAAACGACGACCTACATTTCAGTCTGCAATCACGACAACACGCTGACAGGTACGGGTAGAGAAAAAGCTGTTTGTGTCCGTGATCTCAGTAAATCCAGGTCTCTATAGTCCACTGAATATGGCTCTTTTTATGTCCCACAAACCTCGCTGCGCGTGTCCTTGCTCCAGTTACGCCAGCATGCAGGCGAATGTAGTACAAACGGTGTTTCTCCGCCACCTTTCTCTCTACAGACCGCCCGCTGCTCTGCTGAGTGCGTACCTCGCGTCAGTCTCACCACTCACACAGGGGGCGGGGCTTCAGAGAGAACTGACCAACCACATTAATCAGGACCGAAAGGCGGAAGATTGCAGCGCCATAAAATGTTGAATGTAATAATAGCGGTTACACAGGAAAAAATCACGAACATGACAATTTAAATGGCCGTGTTAACCCCTGTTATAAGTGATCTCCAAATGATTCTTTGACAGTATATTATATTAGCCATTTCTGTTGTTATTGTTTCTTTAAAGAAAAATAAAATGTTACAAGCCTAGACAGTGAGACACATTTCAGAAGCAATGTTTCAGTCATATTTTAAACATGTCTCTGAGTTATATGATGTCTTTATATTTATAAGGTGTCTTTAAATATTTGTAGAGATAAACTAGTGGCCTTGTGCCTATGAAAGCTGTGTTTATACAAGTTTCCATCAAAACCAATTAAAGTTGCCTTAATTTTGTGACCCTCACCCCTGGTCTTGGTGAGTCACAGGGCATGCAGGTTTTGCTGTTGTTGAGCTTCTACAGACCAATTAAAACAATTGATTACACACCTAATTCACCTCACCTGGACTCGTGGTTCTGAACCTGGTGTGGAATTTCAGGTGAAAGACAAAACCAGCAAACCATGCTGCAGCTCTCCAGGACCAGGTGTTAAGGTTCACCGGTTTTAATTGGTTAAATTGTTCCCCTCCCCACATTTAAGTAACTGTGATACTGCGCAGAATATAAATAGTAGTTGTTATTAGGGTGCCACTCTGCATGCATTATGTAAAAACTATCAGGAAACAATGGAACCAGTTATTTAACGAAGAGTAAAAGTCAACATACACACGGCCCTCTGTGGGACTGAGTTTGACACCACTGCTATGAATCATGGGAAACTGGTCATTATATCTTAAAATGTGGAACGATCAAGGCATTTTGTCTGTTTTAGGCACAGTGCCATTATGTGTTTATCTATATATATATAGACATTATATATATAAGACTATGACATAATGTTTTTAAAAAAGAGGGGAAACACAGCTTAAAATTTTTGAGTCTTGAGACCAGTTTGACAGAAGCAAAGCTGACCTCTAACCTGCCTAAGAATGAATGCATGCGTTTTTAGCTTAGTAACCAGCGTCACGACGGGTCTGCTTCAGTTTGCAAGCTGTGTGAAATTAGTAAAAAAAAATGTTTTTTTACTGTGCCAAGAGAAGTAGCTTTTGAGCTTTTGAGTTTTGTAAGGCGAGGACAAAGGAGAAGCCTATTAGGAGCTGTGCGGAATATTGCTCCATGTACGGATTAGACAACTTCATCAAACTAAAATCAGACCCAAGGAAAGGAGATTTTTACTGAGCTGTTAATCTCCCAGACCATTCACGTAGACCATTTCATCTGTAGAATCTGGTGAAAGTGAATGTATTCACACTATCGGGTATACAAAATGTTATTGCTTCATTGTAAAAACAGAGAGAGAGAGAGAGAGAGAGAGAGAACGGTTACAGCTTCAGACTAATTTTAGAGCATATTCTGCTGGAGAAAGTCCGACAAAAGCACACAGAACTTTGAAATGGCACCACCGGGAGGCCGAGAACAAACAGCCGCACACTGTGGCCATCCGTTACACCTTTTATTAAAGAGCGTAACCTTCCCTGCCTTAGTGAGGAGTGAAGAGTTGCTCTGGGACGAATCACAGGCGGGGTGCAGTCAGCGCAGCCAATGGGAGGCGGTGCAGAGGGTGGTCGTCGAGTTTACATAACGTGATTCATTGTGAACGCTTTGAAAGGACGGCCAGAGGCACTTCTGTTCCAGCACCATCGGCCCACCTCTGTGACCTGCATTCTGTTTAAAGTCACACCAAAGCATGTGTGTATTTGGATGGGTGTGTGTGTGTGTGTGTGTGCGGTCTGTGTCTGTTAGGGGTGTGTGTGTGTTTGAGATATGAGGAAATTGTATGGGTGTGTGTGTGTATGTATGAGGTGTGTTTATTTTTGGGTGAGATGTGGAGATGGGGAAGTGTGCAGGTGTGTGTGTGTGTGTGTGTGTGTGTGTTCACAGGAAGACAGACCTCAGGCTAAGTTGTGCGTGAGCTGTGTGTGTGTGTGTGTGTGTGTGTGGTGTGTGTGCATGAGGCAGTGCAGAATCTCCCCCTGGGACAGAGCTGGACTGGCATCATTGCAGCCCCCAAAGGGATCAAATTTGGCAGGAAGTGGCTGTTACCCCTGCCAGTGATAGGACAGTATTTGGCAGGATGTGCCCGAGTCCCCACCGGCCCTGAGCTGAGAACTGTTCTGTCCTTGAGGACTCACACATTTTTTTGTTTTTTTTTCTCCCATGACTTTTTTCCTCCATTTCCCCGGCCCCAAGCTCAACTGAACATGTAGAGTCTCCATAGTGACCGCATCCTGTCGCCATCAGGAGGAGAGACATGGACCTGTGACTCTTCCAATGCATGTGGCAACAATCTGGTGGCAGTCCTGCGGACAGCCTCGCTTCTATGCCACACTGCAGCCGCACCACTGGCTGCACACTGCCCGTGTCGATGGAGGATGACAGGAAGCACCTGGCCTGACCAGGGCGGCCCCTGGAAAGACCAACAAGCTCAACCAGCGTACCTCCAAATTCTTAAAGCCATTGCCAGGATTTGAACACAGCTAGGATGTGAACACCCACCCACTGGGTTAACGGGCAAGCGTCTCCTTGGTGACTCACCCAACGGCATCTTTTAATTTAAAAAAAATGCATATCAGTTTTTTTTTTTTTTTTTGTCAAGCGGCCACCACTGAGTTTTAAGCTGGGGATCTTGATGAACAATGATCTGGTCTGACTGGCTGTATTTGCAAGGTGGCGCGGTAAGAAAGTTTCTTAAAGCACTGAATGATCTCTGGAGTGTTTTATTCAGGGAAACAAACCGATTGGGTCGTGCTGGTTTGCAGTAGAATGGGGTAGCTCCTTTTAAAGTGGCATTTGCCCCATTCTGTATTAAAAACCCAAACCCATTAAACGCTACCATTTAATAATAAATTTTAACTCTGGATTTAGGCAGTTGTGTGAACATAAACCACAACAGAGTGGCGTGATATGGTATTAATGCAAAGCTAATATATGTTTACTATATTAATATTATGCTGATGTTACACAAGCACACCTGTTTACACCACACACTCTCAAGGTTTTAAAATGGCTATGGACCTGCGGTTGAATAGTGCTGGGTATTTGACGTCATGCTCGCTCTCGTGCCACAAACCCTTAAAGGCTTAACCTCCATTGTGATGTCAACAGTCCTAGGTCCAATAATCATTAAAACGTGACTCGACAATTCAAATTCCTGAAAGCTGAGGATTTCTTTTCGGGGGAAAAAAAAAAAAAAAAAAAAGAACCTCTGATACTGAGCGAGTTTTCACCAGTTGCACAAACTACTCCTCTACTGCCCTCTGCTGATCACAAACAGAACGACAATGAGGGATGCATTTTCCTCACTGTACACGCCATCAAAGCAAAGGACCTCCTCCACCTACCTTATTGCAAAGTTCTTCACCTTTAATCAAACCACATCTTAGGCCATTTCATCACAAGTTTATTATGTGACTTTATACAATACAATACAAACAAACAAAAATAAAAATAACAAAACAAATAAAATACAAATAAAATAAAAAATACAAATTGCGGTACATAAACAGAGCTAAATGTGAGGGAACGGAACTCTGCTGCAGTCGTTGTTTCTCTGTCGCGGTGTTGCCGAGGAGACAGAAAGTCTTGAGGACCTCCTCCTCAGAGCCAGATACCGCAGATCGAAACACGGCGCGGGGGGATCTGTCCCGATAAACCGGGGGTGACCGTTTTTTCCAGACCCTTAATGTCTTGATTGGAGTCCAACGCGCACAATGAGGTGTCATGCTCTCTGACAGCTGAAAGCAAATAAAGAGCATACAGCGAAAATCTGTGGGGTCTAAAAATCAGAGTCTCCGGATCGATCGGGAAAAATCACACCCCCCCCTAAAAACTGCTCAATACACATGTCCCCTCCAAGGCAGAGTTCATAACATACAAAAACAAAAACAGGATTAGCATGGCCAATATATGAAAAACAAAAACCAACAAACAAAAAAATTATAATAACCTAAACAAAACGTTACATGAAAAGGAGTTACATGTGCCGGTCCATGGCTATATAATTTAAGTTACAAAAAAGGAAGTTTTTTTTCTTGATGGGAGTTGGGCGGTGGGGCTGGGGGGAATTAATCAATTACCACACCATTTTGTTAAAAAAATAAAGTCTGAGGAGAATTTGAGCAAGTAAGGTTTGATGTGTGTGTGTGTGTGTGTGTGTGCGTGTGGGTGTGTATCTTTTGTGTAAAAGGTCAGCAAAGTGATTGTACAACAGGGAAATGTATTACAGAGAAAGAGGGGAGAGGGAGAGATGGAGAATGAAAGCATGGTGGAGAGAGAGAATGAGTAAGAGAAAAGAGAGACAGAGAGAGAGAGAGAGAGAGAGAGAGGGAGAGAGCGCCCTGAAACAGGGCAGCAAAAAGCATCTGGCTTCCGGGTTCAGCCCCCTTCCTGAAGATAAAACACACCCACCCAACCCTCTCCACCAATCACATCCTCCGGTCGGAACACTGCACCGCTCCGGCCCCTCCCACACGCGGGCGGCGCATGCTATTGGTCAAAACAGACACTGATCATCCAGGCTGGCAAATTGGCAACTAGTACATCGCAACATGGTGGCCCTCGCATGCTTTATGAAAATATCTTCTTTCTCTTGTTCTTTTCCAAGGTCCTGTGAGAAATAGACAAGAGAGAGGAAGAGAGATGGAAAAAAGAATCACTTTACTTCTATTTCCCCCCTTATTCACTACTTGAACTGAAATATGCTATAATATCACATATTTACACATTTACATAATGTACTACATTTTATTGTAAGCAATAAATTCTCTGATTTAGTTCAGTCCAAAATTCATTCTAGTGTTCACATCCCTTCCACAGGACAAGAATACACCCCAAAGATATACCTGTGTTCTTTCTGCACCCCAAAACCCCCCATTTAACCAAAAACACATTTCCACTAAATAATCACAAGCATGAGGTCTCACAGGGTTACAAGTTAACATGTCTTTCCCATGACACAATACGACCTTGCTCAGAGAGGGCATGACAAGATAGTGTGGAAAAAAACGTTTCTTTTAGAGAGCACAACATACAACGCGCTGTGACTGACTCATTTAGCGGCTCGACATAAAAAACCGTTTAGCCGAAGACGACATCACCAAACTATGCCACTGACTGTGTGAAACAGGGATTCAAAAGAAAGAAGAAAAGAAAAAAAGAAAGGAAAAAAAAAATAAAGTGGAGCGTTTGCAGCTGCGGTCCCAGCTTTGGAATGTATCTGGCTTAGTCACATATTAGTCACACATTTCAGCAGAGCCGGCCGCTCATTTCAAACCTAACGGTGAGAGAACAGGACGCTTCTGGACTGGACTGGACCGGACCGAGCTGAGCTGAGCCAAAACCAACCCTCTCTGACACCGAGCGACACTTTCCGCTCATTCCAACAGGAAATCTAAAAAACGTGCGGGCGCAGTTCACTGCGCCTGGACTGCGAGAAGGCGTTTGGGCGGGGCCGTCGATTCATGACGGAGGCTAAACTTTCCATCTTGTGCGAAAGGCTGCTGGTTTGAGCCCAACCCCCCCACCCTCCACCCCCTGCCCAAAAGCACAGAAATCCAGTGTCATCTGCTTCAACAGAAACCCAGCTCTATAAATAGACACATGTGCAAAACACAAGCTGGTTGAGTCATAGAGAAGCAAAACCTGTGGCGCACTCTTAAAAATAGCGGTGTTTAGTGAGAATTACGGTGAGCGTGTTTTGTTTCTTTTTTCAGTGACTGTCACTGAGGTGACTGTTTTGTAGAGGTACTGTGTGACTGCACAGTAAGGTGAGGTGTTCAGGTACATGTGTGCGTGCTCAGGTGAGGCATACCTGGAGTCAGGTTTCTGCTGCTCCAGCAGCCTCTGCTGGGCCTCCCAGTTCACCTTCTCCTCCTCAAACTGCCTCCGCTTCTCCTCCAGCTCCTTGTGCTGCGCCTCCAGACTCTTCTTCATCTGCTCATGACGCCTCTGAAGCTGCAGTACCAAAGGCAACACACAGGGGGCAGTGTCACTCAGAGCTCAGCAATAATACAGTTCCACACTCAACATGCAGGTGGCAGTGTCACACAGAGAACAGTGATTATGCGGTTTCACACTCTACAGACAGGGGGCAGTGTCACTCAGAGAACAGTGATTATGCAGTACTGCATTCTGCTGACAGGGGGCAGTGTCACTCAGAACTTGATGATGACACAGTTCCTATCCCTAAAGACAGGGGACAGTATCACACAGCTAAGCACTGCTCTAGGAGTCCTTTTTAGAGGCCATGGAGGTGGAATTTTTGGTTTACATGCAGTAGAGGAGATACGTTTTGAAATCTAGATACAGTAGGAGGTGTACTGCACCTCGCCCTCTGAGTCTTTGAGCTTCTGTATCTTCTCTTTGACCTTCATCTCAAACACCTGCTCCATCTCCATCTCCATCTTCTTCATCTTGGCTACGTGCTCACGCCTCTCCTCCTCCATCTGAGCCAGAGGACTCCTGCAGAGCGGGACACGCACAAACACAGGTCAGAACTGCCGCTGTCACCCCATGGTGAGAGAGACACCTTCTCCACTGCAGAATCTCCAGGGCAGCGGGTAACAGGTTTTATACTACATAATTTTACACTGACACATTTCTTTTGCTGCTATACAACAACAAATGCGGTAGCTTCAACACTGACACATTCTACAGCTATTAAACCACCACGCATTCCACAGCTTTTACACTAAGACACATTCTGCAGCTATGTCCTTGTGTCACACACGTGCAAAAAATGGCGTCTGCAGCAGCATGGCTAACAGGGGCATAAGCGGGTTGCGCTGTGGTGTGGGGTTGGGAGGGGAGGGGGTGAGGAGGACTTGGGGGTACAAAAATTCTCAAAGCTCAAGGTTTAGATGAAACTTAAAATGACACTTACATGCCTTCAACTGCGTCGATTCTATGAGAACAAAAACACACACACACACATGCGTGCACTTAGCATGCTGAAAACTAACAATGGAAAATCCATGCATTACAAATAGTAAGACATGAAAACAAGAGATGAGGTTAAATACACAGCGTTAAAACTGAACTCAAAGAGCAAAAAAAAAAACACAATAGCCAGAGTGGTGTGAGTAAGTGCTGGTTGGAGCAGAGGTCAACAATCAACTCTCATTCAAAAGGGACGGGTGTGGGAGCATGCTTTTGTTCTACCCCAACGTTTATTCAAAACATCAACTAATCATGGTCTCCAAACGGAGAGATTACTTAGTTTAGAACAAAGGCCTGCTGCCTCATCAGACCTACTAAAACACGACTGCATGCCAAAGGGTTAGAGCGAGGGATTTCGGCTGCTCCTCTCGAGCTTGGCGGTTGAGTTAGCCTGTGCTAGGTGTTTAGCAGATAACCTGGGGGGTTGTGAGGGGTGGGTGGGGCTGGGGGGGTGAGTTGGCCTGTCTCCTGCAGGAATTAAGAGAGCTAAGGAGCTTGGCCGGGACTCCAGTAACAGTGACAGTAAGTAAGCATTAACCGGACTCAGAACGTTCGTTTATGGAGCGGGAGATTATGACAGGGAAGGTAGTCGCGATCGCGGACGTTCAACCTCTGGCAGGAGCCTCATTAAGCTTCACTAATATTTCTGGCCTGGGATTCTTGCGATCTGATTGGTGTTTGGTGCAGATTTCTGACAATGGGTTTGGCTACCCTAGACCAGTAGTGCAGCTATTCGACTCCAGGTCCTGAGCGCTTTAGTCTCATGAAGTTTTTCATCCAACCACAATTTCACTAATTAGCTCATCTGTGGGACCAAGGAGTATGTTAATTACTCAAATCATGGTGTAGAGTGTGTTTGGAGCAGATACCTACACACAGTGCAGCCTAAGGGACCTGGAGGTCTGGACCTGGTCTAGGCCAGCTACTATTTCCCAATGCACCTAATCTGCCGTTGGGTTCGTCAAACACAGTAACCAAGCATTATTTTATGACTAACTAAAGCATAACCCCGGACGTTGGGCAGAGCTGGACTGAGAAAGTGGTCAGGGCTCTTCGGTTTGACCCAGACAGGTGAGGCTAGCACGAAAGCTTGTGGTTCGATGGTCAGTTTGAACTCAGTTGTACCTTGTGTGCAGGAAGGTGCGTGACCTGAATTACCTTGTGTAATAACCGGCTGCATGAATGGACGCTAATAACACAAGAAGCTAAGCTGATTAACAGTGATTTTCACACCAAACTTCTGTCGTATGCGCCTGGCCCGTCATCTGCTAAATGGTGCGCCCTGAGGTTGTAGCGGTGTTCGCGTCAGGCCGTGCGACCCAAAACGCTAACGGTGACCTTCACATATAGCACAGTGTTAATCACTTTAAGTCTGTGTCTGCTGATTTTAGTGGCTGATTCTGTTTCACTCTTCAAGGTGGAGACCCACAGCTGTGTTCAGCAACTCATACGGTCCCTTCCACCCCTTCCACAGAGCAAGGGCAGGTGAAAGCAACATGCTATAGACCTAATTAAGTCAATCAGAAGCCACTTCAGATCTGTGACACGATGAAGGAAGGAAGGAAGGGTGGGAGCAAGGGAGGGAGTGTGCTACCTCTGATTACTTGGACGGAGCTCAAGACTGTGATGATTCATAACACGGACGCTCGTACTACAACTGAAAGGGTTTTCTTCATCTTCACAGGATAAGTGAGAACCACTGGGGTTTAACTTTCAGGTTTAGCTTTTGGTTCTCACTCTACTGGCTGCATTTTAGTGGTCAAAAACAACAGCGTACCGGTCAAAATAGAGTATTTCGAGTTCTACCTAGGCAGCTGTAAAAAGAATTGTACCTTACTGTGTGATTATCATTTGGACAGTGAAAATAAATGTCTGGTTCTTGTTGGGGTCCTTAGGGTCCGAGGTAGAACCCTGTTCTGTAGGGGGGATGTGCTGAGTGGAGGGGAACTCACTTGGTGAGCTGGCCCTTGGTCTTGTTGTTGTCGATGCCATTGCAGGTGACGGCTGCCAGCTTCCTGCTCCGGTAGTTCTCGTAGTGGACGTTATTGGTGACGTCCTTCAGATCCTGCATGTGGGTCCTGCCGACAGAGAAGGAAAAAAGGCGTGAGCGAGTGGCGCCCCCGAGAGGTGAGACCATGTCAGAACACAGCATCTCCTCCCACCATCACAAGTACAAGAGCTTCACACCACATGAATTACCGCTCTTTTCCTGACATGCATAACGTGCTACAATATTCATGACTGTGCTAACGTGCTGACAGGCATAAGATGTGCTGTAATATTCATGATCGTGCTAACGTGCTAACAGGTGAAAGTGCGTTACCTGATGAGCATGTCCCGCAGGATGGTGAAGTCGCAGTGCTCCGCATTCTCCACTGCAGAGGTACAAAGTCAGGGGAGTTAGCCAAACAACACAGAACTTTTCTGCCACCCAAAAGACCCCAAACCCTGCATGTCCCCAGAACTGCACAGATGTGTTTAACGCTAGACTGCCCACGAACCTACAGCTTTGACTCTGATTACACTGAAGTTGCACAGAGGCTGAGCAGATGGTGAAACTTGAATGCTAACACTAACACAGAGGGCAGTTGACTCTGACTGTGCAACTATAAACACCAAATTCGGTTTATAAAATAATGTTTTTTTCTTTTTAATTTTGTAATGGTATTTTCACTGAAATGCTAAGCAACTGTAGAGCCTGAACTGAAGAGCCACCACCATAGCCATACAAAAAAAACCACACCTTTACAGAGCGGCAAAGTATTCTCTCTTCAGTTGCACTGATGACCTTGACTGTGAGGGACTGGTCAGGCTCTAATCAAATCAAGATCACATTTGTACAGTGCTTATCACATTTGACCCTGGCCTTCAACCCCACAAAAGCAAGCTTGAGAGAAACTACCACATATGCACTACCAGGAATGGCCAGCAGGGGGGAACAGAGTCACACATTCTCAGGAGCATGCTTCTTCTTGTGTTTGAAGAATTTCTTTCTCATCCGTCATGGAGCACATCTAATTCCCGACTAATGCCATTTCCTGGCCTTTCTCCATTCTCATTAATTACACACCACCAGGGGAAAAATGTTAAAAATAATCAAACAGGGGCACCGTCTTGATAAGGAAAAAAAAAAAAAAGCCAGCACAGGTCTACTGATGCAATGTCACATTTCATCCACTGGGGGAGCGCCCCTCAGCTGCCAGCCTCCCCCCTTCTGTCCTTTCAGCTGCAACAGATTTGAGACAGCTTCAGTCAGGGTGTGTTTCAAAGGGGCGGAGACTGTCAGCAAGGCAAACCACCAATCAAAATGCCCGGTTCTCTGTTTCTGCAGTAACGCATCTGAGGTCACCAGTCACAGTTCGCATACTTATTGCCGATAGACTCTTCCATCTGGGACGACCTTTCCTATCTGAAGAGACTCGGTGCAGGTGCTTCTGTTCAGAGCCCGGGACTAAAAAACCCGATTAAATATAATCATCTGCTCAGAGCTACTCACGGTCCTCAATAAAAATTAATTAGATGAGTGTTTACCATCGGAAAGGAAGAAAAATGCCCACGCGTTTTCCATGTGGATTTGACTCAACTGGTCGAGTGTTCCAATGTTGACTGTTGAATACCCTTGAGGTGTTAATGTTTTTTGGAAAGGGAAGGGTATTTTTTTGGGGGGGGGGGGATTGTACTATGATACCCCAGTGTAGTGACAGTTGGGGGTCTGGAGAAAAGGTCACGGAGGTCAAATTCCAGGCGAAATGGAAAACTTCTCAGAGCGGCAGGGTGTCTCTGGGTGCTAATTCAATTTCCAAACATTCAGGGATGACAAGTGCAAAAAAAGAACAAAATTAAAAAATAACTAACCTGCTACCGCCAAATTTAAACCACGCACAACCAGCTTTTTTATCGGATTTGTTTGTTGGTTTTATTTTTTCTATTGGCGTGTAATTGACCCCTCTTGAGGAGGGCGGTCCCAGGCTGGGGTTTTGGCGAGATAAATGATTTCAGAGCGACAGCAGCTCCCTGAGGTACGTTCAGCTGGAGAGGAGATTAAATCAGTCGCTTAACTTTGTTACCACGCCGATGGCTCAGCTAATTTACCACCTTAATCGGGGATTGGGGGGGGTGACAAGGCGTAGGCGGGCGGCTTCCTGACACCTCAGCTGACTGCTTCCTGTCTCTCACTTCCTGTGATGTGTGAGACACCTCTCCCACGATCAGACGGGAAAGTGTTACTTAGTAGTAGAAAACGAGAAAAAAAAAAACCTGCCCCCATTCAAAAGGGTTTTTTTTTTAATAGAAATCTGCTGCCTTAGAAGTCAGCATATATATTTTTTCCTAATAAAAAAGTAGCAGGGACTGGTGACTCTCCTTTACAAAAGAAAATAAATGAATGAATGAATGACCAAATTAATGAATGAATAAGACGATGATCACCATAAGGACCTGCCCTGTTACCTAGACAACAGAAGCAATGGCAGTTATGTGTAACAGTGGTTAGGACAACTGAACAAATCCAGGTTCCACCCTTTTTTTTAATGAGGAAAAATAATAATTTTGGGTGGCTCACACAGTGAGGGCGTCTGTGAGTCATGTGATGACATTAGGGCAGCGAATGGCTTAGCCTCAACAGAAAATGGGAGGGGTTAAGCTGGTTTAAAAAAAAAAAAAAAAACTGGCCTCACTGCTCTCTAGTGGCCTCTCCTGTACAGTCAGGAGACTGCAAGTTTGCGAAATTAACTTCACGTTCCTCTGGCAGAATTGGCAGTATGTGTTTGGTGACAGTAAAATTAAAACATGAAACATATATTCTGTGTATGTCTGAGTTGGGCACAAATGGGGAAAAACCTGACATGGAGAAAAAAAAAGTGCCCGTGCTTGGGTAGCGAGGTTTCGCAACATGCAAAGGAAATATATTACGCTCTAAAGGTATATCAGATTCACGTCAGGTGCCTTGCAGTAAAACAAAAAATAAACCAAACGCTGGATGATTGCTTTCTGTTTCTGAAAACGCTGTGTCAAGCGAGGCCGGCCTGCTTACTGCACCCCAGAGTACGGTTCTAAAACCCCGACCACTTCAGTAAAATACCCCGCTGTATGAATGGATGATGTGTTAAAAGAACAAAATAACAACAGAGGCCCTGAGAGAGCAACTCGGGATCAGAAACAGCCAGCAAGGGAAATAAACAGCCGAGCACAGAGGCCATGCACTCAGGACACACTCCCCATATTACAATTGCTGTTTTTGTGGGGTTTTTTTTTTTTTTTTTTAACTTTGCGCAACTGTCCACATCTGACGCAAGAAAACACCAGGAGCTCTGACCCCGACGCCACAGTGCTGATCTGGGACCAGTTTCCCTGTCTATATCCTCACCCCATCCATTATATCTTAAAAGGCAAAACCGATCCTGGAACAGCATGCCTAATTCTTTGCGATGCTTCATATGGGCCCAAATCCAGGATCTGTTTAACCTTTGAGACTCATGATGTATAAGGTTAGAAAACTGATCCTAGATCAGCGCACAAACTTCGAGATGCCCTGGGCTTGGGGAGCATTGGGGAGCATGACGACATGGCGCCTGTGTTTTGGCAGGAGGTCTGCAGTGGGGGTTTGGGGGGGGGTCACACCACTGGGGCTCCAAACGAGAGAGGAAGGTTCTCGTGGGATTCTCTGATATCCTTGGAAACCCTGGCCCCCTTGGAAAAGACGGGGTGGGGTGGGGTGGGGGCGGTGGGGTTTGAGGGGAAGAGCATGTGAGACTGAAGTGAGAGAGAGAGAGAGCCCAGGGGCACGTACTCAAATTAGAGCCCCCCTGCAACCCCCCACTGGTGTGAACTTTGACACCCCTCCCTGTCACCCTCTTCCTCACCTTCCGCCACGCCCCAGGGGTACTGCCTCCCTCGGACCCGCTTCCCGTTGACCTCGATGATGGTGTTGCTCCCGACGACGGCCAGGGGCAAACGGTCCTGCAAGGGAAACCACAGAGGAGTATTTACCAATCAGAGACTTGCGTGAGCAGCACCCAAACCCCCCAAAACATAACAGCACCCGGCCCAGCTCAGCGCTGTGGTTCATTAATGAGATCGTTAGCTGGAAAATGGAAATGAGCCCAGTGGGGCGCGGCCTCTGTCTTTGGGGCGGGGTTGGGGCGGGGGGCCGGGGGTGGATACCGCCCCACGGGCATCTCTGAGCCTTTACAAGGTCAGAGGAATGTGGAAACAATCAGGCATTTATATCGATTACATGTTGTGCGCGCGCGTGTGTGTGTGTGTGTGCGTGCGTGTGTGCGTGTGAGTGTGTGTGAGAGAGATAAAGGCAGATTGTTCAGCTGTGGGAGCTCCAATTCTGCAAAGCATGATGGGACTGAGCGGGCCTGACCCCGTTCAGTGGCCACTTCCTCGAGTTACCATGGAGACCTCCCCCCACTGACACACACACACACACGCACACACACACACTCACTCTTCTCTAAGAGCTACAGTCCATAATGGTTGGACTTCCATAATGGCAACTTCAGGCATGGGGAGACTTTGGGGCTCTGGGGAGACTTTGGAGAACATGAAGTTTTACACACAATGACAAGACAGTGGCCAATGCCCACTCCACCAATCAAAAGAAAGCAAACCCTCACACAGTAGCGTTTAATTGGGGGAGAGTCACATGGTCTCGAGGGAAGCTGGCAAGTGAGGATCTCAAGGGCAGAAGATTAAACGGACTGGACCGCAGCCAGGACGTGGAAGTGTTTTTCTCTCAGGCCCATAAAACTCTGAGTGAATTCAGTCAGGGACTGGAACACTTACAGTGGACAATAGCAGTTAGTGTTACTTTATATAATGACTATTATTGCCGGTTGTGACAACTGTTGGTAACTTAGTAACATGGATATATGCTAGGCTGCAATTTGGCTATGCAGTGACATGCTGAAGTGTAGCCAGAAAGTATCCACCAATCACTGCTGGTTTTGGTCTATTAGTTGTTAACAACACACTCTGTGATTGGTGGAGCTCATCTCTGTTTTATGAGCATAAGGTGATGACATGACTGTCTCACCCATATTTCATTATCCCTGTGTGTGTGTGTGTGTGTGTGTGTGTGTGTGTGTAGTCTTTACTGGCCTGAGATGTGGGCGTGTACCTTGATTTTCTTCACCAGCTTGTTCTCCTCTTCGTCGTCGGTCTGGGGAAACTCATAAATCTTAATCTTGTGCTCCTGAATCTCTCTCATTATCTGGGAAAGAGAGAAACAGGGATGAAGGGAAGGAGGTAGACAAGTAGAATGAGGCAAAGACAGAAAGAAACAGTGAAAGAAAGAAAAAAGAAACACGAGGTAAATTAAGTACTATTCTACACCTATATCCTTCAGCTCTAATCTGTTATAAGAGATTTTTTATATATTCAGTTGATTCTATTGATTGAAACCAACTACGAGCAATCAGCACACAGGCACAGCACCACGGTCAACACAACAATCAGAAAACTGTCCAATTACACACACACACACACACACACACACACACACACACACACACACACACACACACACACACACACACACACACACACTCACACACACTCACACACACTCACACACACACACACACACACACACACACACACACACTCACACACACACACACACTGGCACAGCACCACGGTCAACACAACAAACAGAAAACTGTCCAATTACACACGCACACACACTTACACAACCGTCTAACAGTCACTCAAATCACTCTCTCTCTCTCTCTCCCTCCCTCTCTCTCTCTCTCTCCCTCCCTCCCTCCCTCCCTCACTCTTCTCAGCTGCAGATGGTCCCCTGTGATGGCGTGAGAACTGTGTCTGTCTCCATGCTTAAATTCCTGCCTGACTGACTGCCAGAGCTTGGGGTGCAGGGTGACTGGAGCCCTTTCACTCTTTCTCCCAAACACACACACACATACACACACTATACAAGCACGCACACACTCTCTCTCTCACACTCACACACACACACACACACACACACACACACACACACACACACCCTATACACTTACACAGACATACTAACACATTCGCACACACACTCATACACGCTCACATGCACACACACACACACACACACACACACACACACACACACTCTCTCTCTCTCACACACACACACACACAAACACACACTGACCTGCTTCTTGAACTGTTGGCACTCCTCAGGTGTGAGTGTGTCAGCTTTGGCGATCAGGGGAATGATGTTCACCTTCTCGTGTAACCGCTTCATGAACTCAATGTCCAGCGGCTTCAGTCTGGAGATGGAGACAGTCATTTCAGTAAAACTAACCCGTGTTTCAGGGTCATTTCAGTAAAATTAACCCGCGTTTCAGGGTCATTTTTAACCCCAGCGTTTCAGGGTCATTTCAGTAAAACTAACCTGCGTTTCAGGGTCATTTCAGTAAAACTAACCGCGTTTCAGGGTCATTTCAGTAAAACTAACCCATGCGTTTCAGGGTCATTTCAGTAAAACTAACCCGCGTTTCAGGGTCATTTCAGTAAAACTAACCTGCGTTTCAGGGTCATTTCAGTAAAACTAACCGCGTTTCAGGGTCATTTCAGTAAAACTAACCTGTGTTTCAGGGTCATTTCAGTAAAACTAACCTGCGTTTCAGGGTCATTTCAGTAAAACTAACCTGCGTTTCAGGGTCATTTCAGTAAAACTAACCCGTGTTTCAGGGGCATTTCAGTAAAACTAACCCGCGTTTCAGGGTCATTTCAGTAAAACTAACCTGCGTTTCAGGGTCATTTCAGTAAAACTAACCTGCGTTTCATGAGTGGAGCTCAGCGTGATTTATTTATTTATTTATCTTTTCAGAAGATTTTACATATTAGTGAAATATCACAGCACTGAAATAAGTGCTTCAGAACAATGTCTCAGTGAAACAAAGGCATTCAAAGGTCATACAGCCAAAAACATAAACAGCACATCATTTCAGTTTCCCAACATTTCAGAGAAATGAAACAGCCTTTGAGGGTAGAGTTTCAGTAAAACTGCAGGTGGGAGGTGGCTGTTCTCCCTGCTCCAGAGCGACTCTCTCCACACAGGGATTTTTTGCGCCCAGTAGCCCCCCCGCCCCCCCTCTCCCCCCGCAGAGGGTAAATGTTATTAGTAAATGTGCACTCCGTCTTCCTTCCCTCTCTACGCTCATATTCTTAATGTTCTGACCTTTTCATACTCAGGAAGTCTTTATTTTGACAGCGTACAGTTGCAGCACTTCTGACAATGTGCAGCATGTCTACTGTAGCTGCGCCCGCAGGGCTACTCTACCCTGGTGCTGGAGGGCCACAGTGCCTGCAGGGCTACTCTACCCTGGTGCTGGAGGGCCACAGTGCCTGCAGGGCTACTCTACCCTGGTGCTGGAGGGCCATTGTGCCAGCAGGCTTTAATTTGATCCATGCTCAAAACCACAACTCAACAAATCGTAGTGTTGGTTCAGCTAACGTCACCTCCCTCCCCACTTCCCCACCAACAGACACAAGGATCACTGAATCTGCATTATGTGTGTGAACCACAGACCAAAAAAAAACCCTGTTGTTTTCAGCAGCTGGGTGGAATTCATCATGGCACACGCAGTTGGGATTTCTGCCCATATCACAAGATTGTTCTTTCAACAGTCAAAACGTTACGTAGCACTGATGTCCAAAAAAACAGTTTTTCTACAGTGTTGTTTGTTCTAAGCAGAAATGTAGCACAGAATCAGGGTATGTTTACGCTATATATGAACAACATTTCCCATCAGTCTTCACAAGGGGCCAAGACCCTGTGTTGTTACCCAGGTCATCCCAATACGGGGCGCAGTACTCACCCATGACCAGAGGGGGCGATGAAGTACAGGCAGCAGTGCACTCTGTTGTCAGGCATCTGCCTCCTGTTGACTCGGGACTCTGCGTTGAGGTAATCCTCAAACTTACTGTCGATGTGATCGATCACTGGCTGCCAGCTGGAAGACAAGATACTCACCATTAGGAACACCAGTGTACACGTACACACAGACACAGACACACACACACAATCTGTAACATACCAGTTGCTGTTGTCCACAGCATCTCCGAACCCTGGAGTGTCAACTATAGTGAGAAGAAGTTGGACTCCCCCTTCCTTCACCAACACTTTGGACTGTTCCACCTGGAAAAACACATCAACCATTAAATAAATCCCTCTAATTTACAGATACCTTAGCCTGTTTCACCTGTGAATAAATCCCCCACCCCCCTTTGCAATCACAATGGACTGATCCAGCTACATAACACACAAACAATGAGCTCTGGCCGTGACCATCACAGTGACAAGCTTTACCCATAATGCAATCTGACAGGCCGGGTTAACACCGAGTGGATGATTGATGGCATTGACTTAACTGATTAATTGACTGCAGAAAAAGAGCATGGAAAACAAACAAACAAGAAGTAAACAGTGCAAACTGACCACAGCAGACTCAGCAAAACCAGTGAAAAAACCCAATGAGTTCCCTCTCTATAGTTTGGTGTATGCGACTGAACTTTGACCTTGTAAGAATCTCCATTCACCAGGCTCCTAACCATGACATCATAACCATGAGCCTTCTACTGTCTCTGTCATTGCATCGTGCTGTCCAACTCCAGGGGTGTTATTTGCTTATAAACCTGTGGTTAGTGACTACTTCTGACTACTGATGACAAAAATTTGCTGGGGTTTCTTCTGTGATAAATTCACAAATAAGCACACTTTTCTGGCCCAGTCAAAACCACCCCCAGAAATCTGACAACACAAACAGGCTTACAAGCAGCCAAAATTTATCTGAGTGTGAGAAATAATTCTACGGCTGTCAGATGAGGCCATTAAGAGAAATTAGGGAATCTCTTCCGAGGACTCCAAAGACAAAGAACGACGAGCTACGGAAATTCCTGGGATCTGACAGCAATAAACGGGCTGAGATGTGAAACGGGCTGGTGTTGAAACAGGCGTTTAATCTTGGGGCCAATGAAACCATAAAATCCAGAAAAGGTAAAGTTAAGATAATACTACTGATAGTAATAAAATACATTGATAATGATTAAAAAAAACAATCCGAAGATAATAACAATAACAACAAAACAGGAGAATTATGGGACAAAATAAAATTAAGACAGAGGAAAGCAAAGATGGGACGAGTCAGCATGTCAGACTTCAGACATAGAAATGCCTCTAATGTGAGATGGAGCTCATGTGCCAGGTGAGCACAGGAGAGCACAGGTGAGTGTGAGTGTGTGTGGGGGTCGAAGGTGGGGGCTCAGCCCTCAGGAGCGTATCCTTACAGACCCTCCTTAAAAAGCAATTAGCACAGGCCCTGTGGCACGAGGGGCGTTTTCTCCCGGCAAACAGACCCAAACATTCCCAGAGCATGTGGAAACTATCGAGTCCCACTAATGGGTTTTGGTTTTTTTTTTTTTTTTTGTTAAATTTACAACTGGGCATTTAGGTGATGCTGTCATTCAGAGTGACGTACACTTTCACACGCTATTCATTTACACTGCTGGGTATGTACTGAAGCGACTGAAGTAGGAGACGCTGTCAGTTGAGCATGTCAGAAAACTGAGAACATTAAAAAAAAATAAAAAAGGAAGAATCCCAAACAGGATTTGTGCTTGTTTTCTGCAGGAGCAGTTAGCGTGATTAAGCGGTGTATGCACGCGAGAGACGTTTACACAACACGCTTCAGCTGGGACGGGAAGCTGGGGGGGGCGTTTCGATCATCTCTGGGCACTTCAGACTGTTCAAACACCACCTGTGTCGGAATGCAGGCAGCACCGACACACAGGGGGATTGTGGGAAGCTATCAGATTTAACAGTCTTACATGCCACAAGCACGGTTTAACGCACATCAGGGGCAGAATAGAAAGACAAACGCCTCAACACACACTCCCCCTCTCTCTCGGACACACACACACACACACACACACACACACATACTTTCTCTCACATACACACACACACACAGACACATTCTCTCTCACACAAACACTCACACACACTTCAGTTACGAAACTGTTTCATGGTGTTGATTCATTTTGTAACTTTTGCTTTGGCAACACAGTGTAGCGTCATGCCAATATAGCACCTTTAATCTGCACCTTTAAACCTAAAAAAGAGAGAGAGAGAGAATGTTTACTCTGAAAGGGCCTTCTTAATTCTGTGGGGCAGGTGTGGAGAAGGAGAAGAGGAGTGGTGTGGAGCAGAGAAGGACGGGGAAAGAGAAGGAGAGGGAGATGGTGAGAAAGGAGGAGAGAATAGAGGGAGAAGAGAGGAAAGTACACACAGAGGACAGGAATGTGGCGTTCTACTAATCTAAGCAAGTGGGGGTGTGCACAAACCCGCTCCGAGAGGACAGAAACCCCCAAAACCCCCACCGCCGCCCTATCACTGCAGGAACACCGCCGCTAATTGGAAACAGCGAGAAGATATTCGCCAGGAGCGAGAAGCGTTAAGACAAGAATATAATTTACAGCAGCTTGTGTTCAAAGCTTTACTTCTGTTGGGAAAGGGCGTCAAACTGTCTACGTCTTTCTCACGTCGTTTGAGGTTTCATAGCTTATAAGAGTGTGTTGTGCAATTCCTGCCTATGCTTTTCCACTTCCTGTCCCTGCCCGTCCACTTCCTGATATGGAGGTGAGATTATTGACATATATGCTCGTGTGCATCTGTGAGTGTGTGTGTGTGAGCACACAAGCCTGTGTAAACCAAAACAGTGACCTCGGCGAGTCTGAAACACTGTTGTGAACACTGAGAGCCGTCTGTAGGAGACGATAAGCTGGAGCCAGACAGATGAAGCTCAAGTAAAAATCCATAAACGCTTATTCAGCCACAATGGGAATGACAAGACACTTTTTTAAAAAAATTTGTTGGGAGACAGAGAAATAAATCAAAGGGACAGAAAATTGGAAACAGACAGTGAGAGAGACAGAGTGCGACAGGGCAAGAGGAGAGAGAATGTTCCACAGATGTCACATAGACTGTAGCGGAGACTGAACAAACCGTTAGCCTGGAGTTTGAGCCTTAAGTCAAAATCAAATCCTGCATTCAGGAATCATGGGATCTCAGCCACTCCATCACCAGCTGTGACCGTTGGAGGTCCGTATCATTGATGCCGAAAATTGGCTCAACCTCATCACGGAATGACAAAGGTTAAACTATTCAACTAGTTGGTTAAACTAAATCCCTCAGTCTCGTCACTCTCCAGTGACCGCCCGTATTCTGGGCAACCTTGTAAGATTCTGCCTGACAACAGTGCACTCGGTACTCAACACTTTGACAGTATTGGGGCTGGTCTGGGTAACAATGCAGGGTCATGACTGGTTGCATGGGCTGATGGGAAATGTAGTTCATTCATAGAGTAAACATACCCTATGCTAAAAACAAGAAAAGTGTTTCTTCACTGCTAAGCACTTCTATTTCAAGGATTTTACGCCAGCAGTGTCCGCCGTCAGAGTGTGAGTGCAGCACTTTTGAGTCAATTCAGCGGCATGATTCAGCTAATCAGCTAATCGTGGTCCTCAGTCAAAGACCTTTGACTAGTTGATACAGGTGGTTTTAGTGCAACCCACACAGTAACCCTTATCCAGATAAGATGGACACCTCGACCCCAGCAAGTAAATGTATTAATTTTATGCATTCTTGTTGGGGGATGAGAGGGGATTGGGGTCTCACTGTGTATTACTTGGAAAAGTAATATTGCTTTGGAAAAGTGAAACTAACGTGACTGTGCTCGCACACCTTTCTAAGTTTGCATGGCAGTCTTACGGGTTATGCATATGAGCTAAGGAAATGCGGGTGTTTTGCATGCACCTAGAGAAAAGCCAAGCCTCTTCATGTCTGTGCAAATATGAACCCTTTCACACGCACTCAGAATTTCCCCATGTTTCACACTGAGCTCCCTGAAGAGTATCTGGAACCCCTAAAAGTGCATCGCCCCTGAGGACCAGCGTTGTCTCAAAACAGGGCAATTGTAACCCTGTTTATGACAAGACAGGTTTTTAACTGACAGAATGAAGGTCAGATCAAGGCCAGGGGGTAATTGATGGTGGGTTTGATAATGTAATTAACCCTTAAATGAATCGGGTTTGATAAGTAATACCCTTCAATGAATCGTGCGCGCGCACACACACACACAGAAACAGACAGGAATGAAAATGACCAGGACTGAGTTTGGGGAGACCTCAGTGTGAAACAGCAGCTTATATCATGATATGAGGTCACAGTGTCACGATATATGAGGCTTGCCACCCTCACGTCATGACGTGCCCGCTGAAGCACGCTCGGGCCCTGGGGGGCCTCATCTGGCGCTTACGTCGCCGCGGAAACATGCACATCTGCATTACCGTCGCCTTCAGGGCCCAGGCAGACCCAGGGTAGAGGTCAAAGGTCAAAGGTCTGATCTCAGGAGTTAAGAATGACCTCACACCAGCAAATACTCTGGACGTGAGGGGAAGGGAGATTATCTCAGCTAGCCAAGCTAATGTCAAACTGATAACTAATGAGCCTGAAAAACTGCAGTCTGTGTTGCTGCATAAACACTGTCCAACTTCGAACGATGCTGTTTCGAGGATGTGCCACCATTCAGTGTCAAAAGGGAGAAAATGCTATCAGCACACTGAATGGAAAAATCCAACAAACTGCCTTGCAAAAACAGTTTTATTAATTTTATTTAATAATGTTTTATTAAATATCTTCAGTGCTCATAATCAAGCACCAATTCCTACACCTTTAGGGACTTATAAGCACCTGTGTGAGGTGAAGAGAAGTCCCTTTAAAGTGACAGTGCTTAAATATTCAGAGTTACCACTTTCAGAAATTCAGTGTTACCATTCGTAATTACTCAGGAGAGATGCATTACCTGTATTTCACACACATGGACACTTCAGTTATGTAGCTGGTTTAAGGGTTGGTGTCGAGGAAGTGTTTTGTAACCTTTGCTTTGACAACATAGTGTAGCGTCACGCTAACAAAGCACCTTGACTCTGAACATTTGACACTGAAAGAGAGAGAGTGAAAGAGAGAGAGAGACAGAGAGAGAGAGAGTCTGTACCTGAACAGTCTTCTTGATTCTGTGGGACGGACCAGGATATTCTGCAGAGTATAGGTCTGTGAGGAACAGGGAGTTTATCAGGGTGGACTTCCCCAAACCGGACTCTCCTGTAGGGGAGAACGAGAGGGGAAAGATTAAGGACGGGAAGGGCCACAGTGTCTGCATGTTTAACTCCAGTCCTGGAGGGTCGCAGTGTCTGCAGGTTTCTTTTCAATCAGCAGCCAATTCAAACAAGGTATGTGGACTCTTGAGGCAACCAGAGAAACCAGTAAACGTGGATACGAGAGAATGCTAAATGCAAATATAAATGTAAATATAAAAAGTCCATGCCAGCCACAAAAGCAACAAGATTCAAACTGCATTCTGATTCCGGAACACCCTCCCTCCCTGATGTTTAGAATTCTGTAAACATTTCTTCTGACCAGTGTGTAAACATGAGGCAATACACAAGCCTTTCGAGGGTCAACTAGTTTTGAAACGAAGCAAGATGCAGGAAGCCCGCAATCCTCTGATACCTGTCCCCATCTGGACCAGAGGAATCTGACAGTGAAAGGTCACCTGGTACCTGAGCCACACCCACATCATTCCTAACCTTCATACAGGTACTGAACATCCAGCTTTGAGATGGTGACAGCTTGCTGCAGACACATGTCTACCCAAAAGTATTTTAAACACATACACACATACATATACATAAACACACGTGCACATACACCTGCACTCACATGCCTTGAAACACACGAATCCCACTTTAATGTTAACTCACTGGCTGAAGAATTTAGGCATGTAACACGCTGCACCAAAACCCAAATAAAAACAGGCCCAAACACTGAGCCTTGAGGAACCACAGATTGGTAAAATCGGCCGCCCTTCAAATCAAGACCTCGTCATGGTGTCTGACAAAAAATGGTTGCAGTTGTGGCCTTGTGCATCAGCAAACATCATCCCCCAACCACCACCCCCCACAAGCCCCCCCCCCCCCACCACTACTACTACTATCACCACGGTGATGTTACCACAAAGTGGGGGTCCCCTCCCTAACCCCAATCCAACCACAATGGCAGCGGTATGAAGAGTCTCTCAAAACAATCTCTCTAGCTCAATGTGCTAGCTGGCGGATGATTCCATTTCAGTCCGGCCAAAACCGGTTCAGTCTGGCCAGGTCCAGCCCGCACCCGTCGGCGTCGGCGAGGGGAAAGAATGCAACCGGCTACAGAAACACTCAAAACGCTCTCTGAATTCATATAAATATTATTTTCATGTTTTAACATACGGGTGAAACAATGATGTCACCACATAACAGGAATACTCAGTGGCCCTGCACTTGTTTTTTTCTTTCTTGTGGTGAGTGATGGGGCCTGATTCCCCTTCATGAACTCTGACGAGAAATTAAGAAATTATGCTGCGGCGTTGTGTACAGAAAGCCTGATGGAGGAGGAGGAAGAGACAGAGTGAGAGAGAGAGAGAGAGAGAGAGAGACAGGCATGGTGGAAAGAGGGAAGTAAAGGGGGAGAGGGAAAAGAAAAAGAGGGTCAAGATGATAAAATATGCTAAATAATAATAAATATGCAAAAAGTTGGTGTTAATTTCAAATTTTGAAATTCTGTGGCAACACACTGGATTGCTGATAAATAAGACAGAAGGAGAGAGTGGCAGAAGAGAGAAAGGAGGAGAAGAAACTTTTTCTTCATGTATGGAAAGCATAGAGTATGTTATACCAATTTATCTACATACTTAGTCTATGCTGTGGGCCACACTGCTTTGCTTTGCCCTGCCAGTGAGAGCTCAGTGAGAGTTTTTAACCGGAATGGACACATGATCAAACCGAGGCCTCCTCTGCTGCCGGTGGGATCACTGCGTAATTATCATATGATACATCTGCACACCCGTGACTGGGAGCTGGCAACACGCAAACAGCGTGAAGCCATGCCAACCACGCTATCCCAGCAGCCCTGGGACTGAGGGAGGGAGGAGGGGGGAAGAGAGGAAGGGGATGTGAGGGAAGAAGGAGATGGAGGAGAAGAAAGAGACTGAGGGAGGGGGTAGAGACAGAGGGAGGGGGACTAAGACAAATGTGGGGGGTGAGGAAAGATAAAATGGGGAGAAAAGGGGAGAAAAGGGGCAGATGAGAGAGAGGAAAATACAGACAGACAGACAGACAGACAGAGGGAGAGGAGAGTAAATAGAGGGAAGAACAGAGTGAACTCTAAGGTACCTTTTCCAGCCCGTTTATTAAAAACACAAAAACACCATGATATAAAACACTGCATAATTCCCATGTTTTTTGCCCAAACAAAATACAGGAACAAAACAAAAAAAAGAACAAAAAAACAGGAAATATTACATCCAAAAAAACGTAACCACACCCCAGCCAACCAAAGGACATGAACGAATTGTCCCTGTCCAGAAAATCCGACTGTTGAAATCCCATTCAAATCACTCCCGATCTAGGAAAGACCCCACCCAGAGACGAGATGCAGGGAGAGAGAGAAAGAAAAAGAGAGGTTTGACACCCCTTTATGAAAACAATACAAGAGACAACCCAAAACCATAACAGAAAACCAAAAATCCACAGACATATCAAATGTACACAAATCCAAAAAAAAAACCCTAAATAAAAGAGAAATATAACAATAACGGCAAACTCCCAAAAATTACATAACAGATGTACATCAAAGCTGCGAACTATACAAACTGCCCTCCCAAAACATCAAACTGTTGGGAACCCAGTTACACCATTTCCAAGCTGGGCACGAGTATCAACATGGAGAGAGAGGGAGAGAAACAGATAGAGAGAAAGAGAAATATGAAGATCATTAGTGACGTATGAGTTGTTTTTTTTCTAAGACATGGCAGAGGAGATCATACTAACGATTGGCCAAAATTACTGGCAGATTTCCACCTCAGCTGGAGAAAAAAACAATGTTTAAAAATGTGACTTGAATACTTTAAACTTTATTTTCATTTAGAGCCACTCTGACTGACTTCTCCAGAAGTTGACTTCAGATCCTGATTATCTCCATCTTGTGATATTCCTGGAGATGTTTTGAGGGCCCAGACAGGAGCGATAGGAACATGGAGGAGCTTTGCACTCTGGGTAGCGGTAATGAGATCAGCTGTGCCCCCACGGTCAGCGTGGCTAGGGGCTTGGCAAACTGCCAATGGGCCCGCTCTGACAGTGAGATGCGATCTGGGTCAGCCAGCTCGACTCCAGCTGAAAGCGGCCAAACTCACAAGAACCTGGCTGCTCATAACCTTACAGCACTATGAGCCTGACCAGGCTGCTCATAACCTTACAGCACTATGAGCCTGACCAGGCTGCTCATAACCTTACAGCACTATGAGCCTGACCAGGCCGCTCATAACCTTACAGCACTATGAGCCTGACCAGGCTGCTCATAACCTTACAGCGCTATGAGTCTGACCAGGCTGCTCATAACCTTACAGCGCTATGAGCCTGACCAGGCTGCTCATAACCTTACAGCGCTATGAGTCTGACCAGGCTGCTCATAACCTTACAGCGCTATGAGCCTGACCAGGCTGCTCATAACCTTACAGCGCTATGAGCCTGACCAGGCTGCTCACAACCTTACAGCACTATGAGCCTTCATGCCCCTCTGTTCCTGTTTCTCTTTCTTTCTTCCCCACAATCAGTCAATCACTCAACTACATGCACCCTTGATTTTGTATAGCGTCATTTGCAAGTTGTCAAACGGTCCTCCACGTTTGACCTGCTTTTCAGAACATTTCCCAGGAATGAACACAGCTCAAGCAAACACAGGTTACGATTACAGGGGCCAGATATTGGACAAATAATATTGGACAAATTCGTAAAAATATTGTAGTCTTAGACATAGTTTCTGGTTTCCCATTGGAGGGATATGAATGAGGCCATTCCTGGAGATTTTTCAACACACATCTGCCTAAATTCACACTTCTGATTCATTCTTCAAGCTGATAGTGAATTGGCCCACACTGCGTGGGAGAGCTCGAGCCCCCCTCCCCCAACTCTGAGAAACTGGACAGTACTGAGCACGCTCAGATCGACAGCGCCAGGTTACCTACAGTGAGTCATTCGACAGGTACCCCACACTCACCCCGCTTCTACATTTCACGTCGTCTCCGTTCAGGGAGCCATCTTCCCCTACACAGGCGCCCCGCCGAGCCCACCCCCCCATGCCACTGTCCTTTCCCACGATGCTTTGCAGCTGGCCTGGTCCTGCCCTGAACCCTCGGCCATAAAAACATTTCGGCCCCCAAAGAGCGGAACAGAATGGAATGGAACAGGGCACACAGTGATATCCACCGCGCCGACCCTGAACCACAGCAACTCAGAGATTACTGGATAGAGAACACACACTCACACAGTCATACACACTCACACACACACACTCACACACAGTCATACACACACACACACACACACACACAGTCATACACACTCACACACACACACACACACACACACAGTCATACACACTCACACACACACACAGTCATACACACTCACACACACACAAGCTTGCACGCACACACACACACGCATGCTTACACACACACTTACACACATTGGGCAGAGCGCTTAATTGGTGATGTGTTCTGTCTCTTATCACGGCGGAGCCCTGAGGCAGCTCACGCTCCCACCGGTGAGACGTCACCTGCACACACCTGGAAACAGGACGACACTGATACCCCCCGCGACTACTGTGTGCATGCACCTGTGTGTTTGTGTGCATGTCTCTGTGTGCATGGCTTTGTGTATGTGTGTGTGTGTGTGCACGCAAGCACACAGGACACAAAACCAGCCCGTTCATCTGTGGCCAAACCAAACGCTGCATAATGCTGAGAGATAAACCCCACCCCATCTCCAAGGCAACCATTAAAGCCAGTGGCATACGCAGAATTCCTTGCATCGTGCACACAGGCAAGGTGCCTGCAACAGTAATACTATAATTCTGCAGAGAGGATTGTGGGTAAATTATATGCTTGGCAGAAGGAATTGTGGGTAGAAGGAAACAACACTGGGCAGAAAGGGTAAAAACTGCACTGTGCAGAGGGCATTGTGGGTAAATGCTGCACTGTGCAGAGGGCATTGTGGGGAGGTAAAATTCCAGGGAAAGGGGATTGTGGGTAAATAAAATCCCAGGCCCAGGAGCAGATGGGGTTGTGGGTAAATAATACCCGGGGCAGAGGGAATTGTGGGTAAAGCCAAGCTCGGTCGGGCGGCTGGGGACAAGGCCAACAAACTTCCTTTAAAGGAAATCTGCAGCAGCTGTGTAAACTACAGAGACTTATTCAGAGAAACACCCTGCGAGAGAGAGAGAGAGAGAGAGAGAGCCAGGGGGGAGAGAGGGAGAGAGAGAGAGAGAGAGAGGGAGGGGAGAGACAGGAGAGAGAGAGAGAGGGAGGGAGAGGGGGAGAGAGGGAGAGAGAGAGCCAGGGAGGGGGAGAGAGAGAGAGGAGAGGGTGACAGAATAAGACAAAGAGAAAGCACCAGTGTGTCAGAATATGGGGGAGAGAGATAAAGGCATTGAGTCAGTGAGACAAAGTCTAAAAGGGAGATGGAGAGAGATGAGAGACGGAGAAAGAGGAAGGATGAGAGAAAGAGAGCGAGAAAGTGCGGGGGATGACAGAGACTGTGTGTGTGTGTGTGTGTGTGTGTGTGTGTGTGTGTGTGTGTGTGTGTGTGTGTGTGAGAGAGAGAGCGGAAGAGTGCTCAGTCTCTCAGCTCATCTGTTGAGCACTTCCAGAAGCAGGGGGGAAAAAAGCCGCTGGAAAAGTGGAGGCCCAGTGCATCGTGGGAAGAGAGTGTAGGAGAGCACAGAGCGTTCCACCTACGCTCCTAAAAGAGCGCCCGTTTCGCATTCCAAATGCGGCCCACAGCGTAGCAACCAAGAGCAAGAGTACTGAGATCCCCGTACCCTGCAGCCAGAGAGACACGGGGCTCACCAGGGCCCAGGTACGACCCAAAAACCAACAAGAACCAGTGACGACTGGGCCCAGGCTCGATCAGAACACTGACAAGAACCACTGATGCTCGTTCACCTCTCTCTTTTGTTTCACTTTGCCAGGATGTGTGTGTGGGGGGGGGTTGGGGGCAGTGACTGAGAGACTCCCGTCGGAGTTGTGAAATTCCACACTGTCACTTTGTTTTGTCGGGCGTTTCCCCAAACAGACTCATTTCAATTTCAACCCCCAGATCGTGCTCCAAGAATCCCAGATGTGTGTGTGTGTGTGTGTGTGTTTGTGAGAGAGAAAGAGAGTGTGTGTGTGTGTGTACGTGTGTGAGAAAAAGAATTCTCCTGTGCGTGTGTCTATGTAAGTACTATGTATGGTGCATGTGTTTATATGTGTGTACTCTGTAAGCTTGTGTGTGTGCATGTGTGTATGGTGTGTGTGTGTTTGTGTGTGTGTGAGAGAGAGAGACACAGAGACTCTAGGGTGTAGCTCTGTGAATGCTGATCTGGGGTAGATTGGAGGCAGGATTCTTTGCGTTCTTCTCCCCCTCTCTGTCTCCCCCCCGTTTCCCGCAGCTGACCCTGCCCTGGGGCGCTACTCTCTAACAGGCAGGGTGCACAGGGACAGGAAGTGATGTCACTGGACATCACCAGGCATTTCCTGCTGGCATCTCCTGACAGGGATGTGCAGTGGTGGATGAGTGATGAAATTTGCGCACGTTCACACACTCTTTCTCTCTTACACACACACTCACAAACACACACTCACTCACACACACACACTCTCTCTCTCTCTCTCTCTCTCTCACACACACACACACACACACACACACACACTGTCTCTCTCTCTTACACACACACTCACACACACACTGTCTCTCTCTCTCTCACACACACACACACACACACTCACTCTCTTTTTCTCTTACACACACATTCACTGTCTCTCTCTCTCTTACACACACACTCTCTCTCTCTCTCTCTCTCTCTCTCTCTCTCCCTCCTCCTCTCTCACACACACACACACACACACACACACACAGAGAATAAACAGCTGCTGAATGGGAAGCACACTTATTTTAAACCTGCCTCTTTAGAGTCCCGCCTCACAGGCCAGCCGGAGTGTGTGAGAGGAAGCAGCTAGAACTGTCAATATGGCTACAACACCAGAACCACCAATATGGCTACAACAGCACAACCATCAATATGGCTACAACACCAGAACCATCAATATGGCTACAACACCAGAACCACCAATATGGCTACAACACCAGAACCATCAATATGGCTACAATACCCAAACTGTGAAAATGGCTTGAGCCCCCTGCCAGTAGGTGAACCATGTGTACAGCTGAAATAGCTAGCTTCAGGACCTTGAAAAGGTGTGAGGCTGACTCCTGCCAAATTGTGTATTATACCCTGGTGAGGGTAAGCCAACTGTTGCCAAAGTTTACCCTCAGCCACAGTCTGTAAGGGCGCAGCTGGGACTCAAAAGGACTCATGGGTCATACAGGACTCAAAGCTGCACCAAAACCATGTGCCTCTAGTCCATAGGTCCCTTCAAAAGTGCTACATGCCGAATGCAGCCCCACTGATGTCCTGTGCAAAATGGCCGCCAGTCTCAGAGAGTGTAAAATGGCCGCCAGTTTCAGAGAGTGTAAAATGGCCGCCAGTCTCAGAGAGTATCGAGCAGAAAACTCACCCACGACCATGAGCGTAAACTCGAAGCCCCTCTTGACCGACTTCCTGTACACTTGGTTGGGGAGGTTTGCAAACCCCACGTAACCTTCCAGGTTCTTCTGTTGCTACAGAGACAAAAAGACACCAACACAGAGTTAAAAGCTGATGAGAGCTGAGAGAGAGAGAGAGAGAGAGAGAGCGAGGAGGAGAGAGCTCGATGATGTCATAGAGGCCATACAGCACAATTATTATTCACGTTTTTCACCCATTTCATTTTTATCCAGACATATGATGAAAATGTGTTATTAAACACAAGGAATGTACAGAGATATGACACGTGATTCATGTGGCGACCACACTTTATTCCCTCACTGCAGATGTGAAACCAGATACAAGCTGCTTATGCTGTCAGAAGAAAATGTCTTACATATGACATTTCGACCTGGTAAGACACCAACCTGCAGTTGCTCAGACTGTCCAGTAGTGGCCGCTAGAGGACACTGCTGAGTTTAACCTGCTTAACCTCTATTCTTCCCCAGCAAAGCTGAGCCAACTCTTGCTTATGGCTGGAGCAAAACACCCAGCCACAGGACCCATGTGTTTACTACATCCTCCATCAGAAGGCCCGATGCCATTTTGGTTTAAACGCTCACACCTCATCTGGCCAAAACCACAAAACAAAACAAAAAAAAATGACATCATCAAAAAAAAAAAAAAAAAAAAACTGCCATGGAGAGTGACAGAGGGCAGGGGCAGAGGGAGCCTCCCCATCATCGTCTCATGCAGGCATTTTAATGGCCACCTAAATCACACTGACACAGCCCACAGCCCTCCTTTCCCTTTATAAAAACATGCGGCCTCAGGGGGCCTTGGCTATCTGATGGAGGCTAATCTACATTAGCCACCCCCTTACCCCCCCACAACAGACAGACAGAAATGCATGGCATTTTATAATTCTCTGGCTTCCAGCTGACAATTTTATTTGTCAGAATTGGTCACTGATATGACAAATGTCCTTCTTCATTTTACAGTGTTATATAGTTACTGAACACCTGATATTACTAAAATGTTTTTTTAACATGTTAAATCCAGTATCAATGGCAGCACAAAACACTGCTGTGCTATGGGCCTAGATAGCGAAGGCTTGACGTCTAAAAACTATACAGCCCGCAGCTTGCCAGCCATAGGGTAGCGTAATGGGTAGGGAGCCGGTCGTTCCAACACAGAGGCGATGGGATCAATTCCCTAGTACGGCACTGCTGTTGAACCCATGAGGTGCTTAACCTGAATTTCTTCAGTAAAATATCCAGCTGTACACATGGACAGTGTGTTGAAATGTTCACCATGTGAACCAGTTGCTACTACAACTACCCCCATGTAATTTTAATCAGACTCATAAAGACCTCTAAACCAATGGAGTAACATTTCCCATTTTGACCGATTCCCCCTGATTAAATAACTGCAGCCCGGCGTGATTATCTAGCCACGCCGGCCATTAACCATTATTACGAGTAATAATTAATGAATTCTTTAGCCGTGAACAGCGAAGGGAAACGCTCGGTGAGACACACGATACTCACAGCTGCATGGAGAAGCGCCCGGGTGGCGTTTTGGAGAGGATCCAGGGCAGGATCGGCGGGAGGGAAAGGGCGTTCGGGAGTTCCCCACAGACCAGTCGCAATCAGCAGGGGCAGCATGGTACAGGACACAAAAACAAACAAACAAAAACAAACAAACAAAAAAGAAAATCAGGCCAATGAAACAACACGTGCGTGATCCAAACCCAAGATACAAAATTCTCCTCATCCCAACACAATTTAGAGTAACAGAAATGACATGCTCTTAAATGGAGAACAATTTATTCTGCAAAAAATAACAAAACTCATCCAAACAGCAACATAGCCCAAAAGAATGACATGATCCTAGCTGGAACACAATTTAAGCCAGTGCAATACAATGCTTCAAATCTGAACATAATCCAGTCCAATGAAACGAAACAATGCTATCAGAACAGAAATTAGTCCAGTGAAACAGCACTCTTAAAATCTGAACATAATCTAGCACAATCAAATTACACATAATCCTAACTGGAAGAAGATTAAGGCCAATGAAATTGCAGAGTCCTAACTGGATGACAATCTAGTCCAATGAAATGCCATGATACTAATTAGCAATGAAATAGCACGCTGCAAATCTGAACACAATTCAGGCCAATGAAATAGCACATGCTCCTAACTTGATTACAGTCTAGCCGACAGTAATGGCACTTAGGGTTGGTCATTAAGTGTGATTAAATCAATCACTCATCTTTGCTTTTGGATAGTGCCATTTGCATGCGAGTCATCACACAACGGATTTACATAACAACAGCATAACAAGTGATTAAAAGAAGAAAACCAAGGAAAAAATGTTAAAATGAGAACGAGACGATGAGCAACAATTCACCCTTTCTCCACAACACCCTTTTTCAGTTTTGCCCAAACTGTTAAATGCAGCCAACTATATCTAAGCTCAAAACTGTGGTTTAGTTACAGGGCTATGCACCAGGTTCTGCACACTACTTCAGTACCTTGGTTCAGGGAGTCAGTCACACGCGTGGATATGGACCACATATTCGTTTAGCCCACTGGCCTCCTTCTCTGAGCTTATTCTGCAGACAAAATGCATTACCTTAAAGTTGGTGTCAAGATTAGCGGGCCCAACCTCCCAATAGGATTATGGTTCAGCCGTAAGCCACTGGTTCCTATGCACCGTATCTGGCAGGGTAACAGCCATTCTGAGATTTACCCTTGGGCTGTCATCAAACAGGCCTCAAACACCAAGCAGCACGTTTTGCCACAGAGAATACAGAGCTGTGATTGGCTCAGGCCAATCGGTGAGCGACAGAACAAGGTAGCCCCATTGTGAAATCACTAAGTGGTTTATGAGGCCTTGCTCAGACAGCAGAGGTTCGACCTATGACCTCTACGCCACCCACCAGACCTTGGTCCTCCGTCAAATGCATAATACTGAATTTGAAAATTATTGATGTGACATTTCTACATAACCAAAAACCATACATTCGCTGCTGTGAATGATGTAAATATAGATGAGTCTCTCTCCAAGCAGTGAGCAGTCCACAGGGGTTTTACTGGAGTCTTAAAAGGGCTGAAATATTTCAAATAACTATCCAACCCCAGGTGAGCCAGCCACACACAATGCACCTCCATACAGTGTTTAAAAAGGTAAAGCTGTAATGTATAATTTTTTTTTTTTTTAAATGTTCATCTGGCAGAGGAGGGAGAGAATATTTCACAAACAGATCCATGCACCGATCAATACATGACATCTGCTCCATTACAGCTACATTTAACACAAGGCCATTCCACCGCAAAACTAACACAACCAAAGCTATGGAGAGAGGAGGACGGACAGAGAGAGAGAGACGGAGTGTGTGTGTGTGTGTGTGTGTTTGGAGGGGGTAAATTCCAATGATATAGCCGAGGGAAACAGAAGAATTTACCAACTGCATTTTGGTATCGTCAGCTCTTTGTATACTATGACATCAGTACTGTAAACATCGGTAGAGCGCAGCCGAACTCCAGTAGACTTTAGCCAAACCTACATGCATCCAGCACTCTAGATCTCACAACTCCACACTGCTCAAACGCGGTTTTCACTTCTGTACAGCCTGCATTTTATGTTTTGTATAAGCCGTTATACGTTAGGTACGGTATAAAACCCACTATAAATCCCAACTCCGGCACAGAAAAGTCTCGGCCCATAACTTAGGAACAGGAAGAGATCGTAAGTTCCCGTGCCGCATAAATCGGACCTGATATAAACCACGATGTCAGAGCTGTATAAACAGTAACAGCGTAGGGTAATTTACAGAACCGAGCGGTGGGCAGAGGAGGGGAATACTGTGTAATATGAGAAGATATGATTTTAATGCGGACAATATTTTCATCAGAACGAAAACATCCTCTGAGGATTCTGCCACTGCACTGCAAAGATTCATAGCTATATGCAATAATGTGCGTTTTATATCATCCGCATCTGTTAAAAGTAATAAAACATACTTAGTTACTGATATTTACGTTTGATCAACAAGAAAATCTGCATTATCGGCACTGTCAATGTTTCATAGTGACTAATCTCACTTGCTCGAAAATTCCACTGGACTACATCTTGTCTCATTTAATGTAACAATCAAAGTTTTTTAAAAATAATTTTCTGAAGAGTTGTCATTTCATAGATGAAGGGTTTTTTTTTTTTTAAACAATGTCAGTTGTGTGCTACACCTATCCTCCATGGTATGTTTGTAGATGTCCTCGATATGCGTGTCTGTGCTTTGCCTCGGTGTTGTCTGAATGGACACTTCAAAACCACTGGCTGCTCTGTGAAACAAGCCCAGCTTTTAAAACATTCACTGCGCAGAATGCTCTCAGTCTCCCACACATTTTTCTCTCTCTCTCTTTTTTTTTTTCTTTGAAAAAACCACGTGTTGGAAATATGTGACATTTTCCTAACTTATGGTGACTTTGACGAGGCCTTGGCTACACACAAGCAGATTAAATACATCCCCCCAACAATAAAAAAAAAAAAAAAAAAAAAAAGAACATTAAAAACAGACCCCCACCCCGCCACAGAAAAAAATCCCCCAAAAGTTTAGCCAGAGTGTGTCAGATCACACAGTCGCTGCAATGCCAGAGATGGTGGGAGTAAATATTCGTCAGAAAAGCTTCCCTCCTTTCAACAAGAGCTGCTTATGGCAGTACGGAGAACTCCCTCCCTCCCTTCCTCCTTCCCTCTCTCTCTATCTCACCACTTTCACTCACTCCCTCTTTCCTCCCTCTCTCTTCTTTCCCTCTATGCCTGAGTCTGTCAGTCATTCCTTCACTCTTTATATCCCTCTCTTCTTCCTTCTCTCCCTCTTCCTCCTTCACTCGCTCTCTCTCCCTCCCTCCCAATCCCCTCTCTCTTGTTCACCCTCACTCTCTCAACCTCCCTACCACCCCATCTCTCTACCTCTCTCTCACTCTCCCTCCCTCACACTCTCTCTCTCGTCCGCTCCCACGCAGAGTCTTCCTCTTAACTCCCCGAGTGGCCGTTTCCACGGCAGCCCTTTCCCAACGCGACCCCAGCCTAACGGCCCACGCCCACCGCCCGCCACCCGTGGCCCGACGCCAGACAGCGAGGACAGGATGAAACATGGCTCCCGGTGAAAACGGCGAGATGGAGGAGGCGCTTCTGTCTGCAGCTCTGACACCCGCTCATCTCTCGGTTTCTGTGGAACGACCCACCCACTCACACACGCACGCACACACTCCACACACACACACACACACTCTACACACACACTCACACGCACACACCCATCCACCCACCCACACGCATGCACACTCTACACACACACACACACACACACAGTTTCTCTCTCTAGAGAGGAAGGTCAGGAAATGGCAATCTCACACCGTAGTGTTTCCACGTTTTCGCCACATTAATGACTCTCTGTCCTGAGCTGCTCTGCTAAAGTACAACCAACAATCTGTCAGAATTCAGGCTTTAAAAAGACTGCGCTTTCAAACTGAAAAAAATGAATATTTCTGTTTTGGTGACCACAGCCAGTCACCGCGGTGATGATGACAAAAATAAAATGCAGCTAATCACACTTGTTCCATTCCATTGCTGGCGTTCTGACAGACCCTCTCATCCAGAAAGCTTTAGTACACAAACACAAGCACACATGGAAGGCATTCATTCACAGCTCCTATTAAAAAAAATAAATAAAAATACATGTTTAATAGGGGCCACCAACAGGGAGTGGACCCTAGGGTGGGACTTCTGTCATTGGCTGATGGGCATTGTGTTGCTTATGCTAGCCCACAATCCTTTGCTGTTTCACCAGACTGTCACCCCAGAAGAGCAGGTCAAAGACAGGCAGTCACAGCCAGACCTAAAATGACAGAAATCCTCATACACTGCCAACAGCCAGAAACACCAACCTCTTTCCATCTCCTCCCTGACGTGTGACACACCAGAGTATAGAGTATCCAGCACTGCATCAAGCCCATTTACCTACAGTCTACAGAGTATCCAGCACTGCATCAAGCCCATTTACCTACAGTCTACAAAGTATCCAGCACTGCATCAAGCCCATTCACCTACAGTCTACAGAGTATCCAGCACTGCATCAAGCCCATTTACCTATATTCTACAGAGTATCCAGCACTGCATCAAGCCCATTTACCTACATCAGAGTATCCAGCACTGCATCAAGCCCATTTACCCATTTCCAGCACTGCATCAAGCCCATTTACCTACAGTCTACAGAGTATCCAGCACTGCATCAAGCCCATTTACCTACAGTCTACAGAGTATCCAGCACTGCATCAGGCCTGGACTTGAAACTCCAAGTGTTTCTTCCTCAACTACATGACCTGAAGAGCTGTTCCAAGCACTGACAAATATTTTTGTTAAACTATACTTCCTCATAGTAGTTCAGAATTCAGCCCATGGCTACTTTTCTTTTAAGCAATCCTTGTTCTGATTACAGACAGCAAATATATCACCGCTGTAAGATCAAATAATAATTTATTAAGCAATAATATTGATTTACTGCCCAGCTATAATTACACCCAAGTGCTCAGCCAAACAGCGTTTGAGAGACAAAAAAGTCCAACCGGTCGCCATCAGTCATCACTATGATTGCTACCTGCCTCACTCCTGCCCTTCCAGTCCCCAGTGAATAGACCATCATGCACAGCAAGTGTATAAAACCTGCAAATACCACAGATAGCCACCACGGACACCAAAAGCAGATACTTTGCTTTCTGTGTGGTTGCAGGTAGAATGCTATCACAGATGTTCCAACGCACTCTGAACAGACCACAACCATAGACGCTCACTGTACACACCAGATTGACCAGGACCATAGATGCCAATATTACCATTGGCCCCATACATTACACAGCTTTGACTGTTGGCAGTGCAAGTGTCCCACAGCGAAATCAACTGTGCTTATTGATCAATTAAGTGCTGAGTAATGACAAAATCCAGCACATCCTGTAGCTCTCCAGGACCAGGGTTGCCTAACCCCTGCTATAAATAAACCACAACCATAGTCGCTCATGCTATGAACCAGATAGGCCAGCCACCATCTTCTCCAGACAGAACAATGCTTTCACCATAGACGCTGGTGGTACACTTTAAGGGTGACACTACCATAGACGCTCGTGATACACCACAGGCAGACCATGGACACCACAGATGCTTACGGTACATTCCATGATTACCATAGAAAGACTAAACAGACAGCGCTAATTCTAGAGAAGCTTCTGAGAGAGAGAGAGAGAGAATGGGGCTAGCCTTGCCCACAGGGTTCTGACAAACAGTTGAGCAAACACTTGAGCAAATTGCTTTGGTTGCTGTTGTTTTCCTTTCGGTCTGTAGTGGGACGCAGGCCCTTTTTAGGACTGCAGACATCGGAATGGCACAGATGCCAGAGGCAAGGTCACACTCGGCTGCTTCAGGGAGGAATGCGGCGGTTGCGTACCCAGAGTACACCTGGCCTGCGTGACTCAAACTGCACCGCGGCCCAGCCGGTGGTTTCCCTCCCTCCCTCCAGCAGACGGAAGCCCATATCAGTTTTCCTCTCTCTCTTTTTTTTTGTTTGAGCGAGCCAGTGGGTAAACTGCCGGATGATGTGGTGTAGCACTGTCTGCTTCTGCAGGACTGAGGTTAAAGACAAACATACACACACACACGTTCAAATAACACACACAGTTACAAACATGCAGACGACTGGTCCCACACACACACACACACATTCTCATTAACCAACACAGTCACTCACTCTCTGTCTCTCTCCCCACCTCACTCACTCCCACAATTGTTCTCATTGCTGTACATATGCTACATTCAACCCAACTAGACTCCTCCAGTCAAAGACATAAGTGTGAAAGCTTGTAAAGGCAAACCACAGACATTACCTTCCAATAAACCCACCTTGCCCCCATTACACCAAAAGCACCTGGGTAAAGACTCTCAGTAAATGCCATGTGATACTCAATAACCTCAGTTCTACCATCTCATCTAAAGGAGGGCAGCTCCTGCGACACTGCATCCCAATCACAGCAATGGGGCACCAGTTCCACTTGGTTCAGAGGGGGGCTCCATGCCAGGAGCATAACCAAGCCCAAACCAAGTCAGGCCCAGCTGTTCAACACAAAATTCCCACAATGCAGCAACACTGCTGAGTACACAAAGTGTGGAGGAGGAGGAGGAGGAGGAGGAGTTTACATTACAAAATGTGCGTTTCAAAAAAAAGTGCAGCACACAAGAAAGCGTGAAGTGATTGTCTTTCACTTGCACGTTCCGCATGCATTCAGTGACTAACCCCCTTGGCACGGCTCAGTTTCCCTGCAGGTCTCAGGAAAACGCTTGTGCCAAGAACGCGCTCGGCATTCGTTTCCCTGGTGTCCCGATGCGCGTGGAGGAGAACAGGCCAAGAATAAAACGGGTGTAAGTTAATTTAAACACGGCTAATACAAAATCCCAGGAAATAGCAAGTGAGAAGAGCAAAGATTATACAGGAAAGAAGAACACATGATCTGGGAAATTTTAAAGAGTCGTGGGCCAATCCTACATTCACAAAACTAAAGCATTCTGAAGTATGTGTTTGACCTGTTATTTGACTGCGGTTGGAAAAGTCTTGTTGTCCCATCATGACGCTCCAAACCAGCAAGGAGAGCAAACCCTCCCCTCGGGCCACAGTAACGACTGAAAAGGACCACTGAGGGACGGGTGTACACAAAGAGTGCATTTTACATCCGCTAATCATATTACATTGCAGGGATTCCATAAACAGACAAGGGAAATATTAGCATTGTAAAACTAACTGGCTGTATGACTTAGCCAAGTAGGGGCTGATAGCACGGTCACATGCCGGGAAACCAGCCCTGCCAGAATCGTTCACTGCAAATACCATGTGATTTGTAGCATGATTACAATAACGCGCGTCTCTCCGATGAACCCGATACACGGGGCTTCTGTTTCTCCCTGGAGACACGGCGAGGTCCTCCCCGGGCGCCCGGCTCATTCCCAAACACTCCCGTGTCTCTGGGAGCTCAATGCGAAGGCGTCTCACGCACAGTCCGCCAGAAAAAGACCTATCTAATCTCTGAGGCGTATCTCTGACAAGCAAACCCGCAGAGAAAAGAACTGAATAGCCGTGGCTTATCCCTCTCTGGAAACACAAGAACTGAGATATTTCAAAAGAATGGCAGCCCAAATACGCAACACGTCATTGCCAACTGTCATCTCAGGTTTTTGTCGTCAAGGTTTAACAGATCCGTCTTTTAACGCCAAAGGATGCCACGACTGGCCAATGTTTCGACAGAGTCTTAATCCAGAAAATCTGGGCGTTCGGGCATGCCCCGTATTAATGTCTGGACTTGGGTAATCGAGTTTCTTGTTTATTTTTACTGACGACGGACCGGATCAGAGAACAGTGCATTTGGTTAGGTAAAACTGAAGCCAAAACTTCCCGAGTACTTAATTTCTCCCAAGCTATCACAAGAAAGTCACTTTTAAAGCAGTAATTGCAGAGACTGTAGATATCTAGATCAGTCTGTGATTTTCCAAGGCAAACAAAAATTGTTTTACAGCATGTGGAATACAACCTTTGGTAAATGCGCGACCATAACAAAACAAAGATGAGATGTATAAACGTACTATCACTGCCACACATAAAAAGAAGGTAGCGATACCGCCAGGCGAGCTGTCAAATCTGATGGTTAATGGTGCCTGGTCAAACTACCGCCTCCCTCTAATTTCCCGGGTGCGGAACGCCACTCGTGTCATTAGTGTTTGCTTCAAGCTTTAATGTCACACAAATGTTAGCTGTGAGAAAGCACCTTCTGTTAAGATCTGTTTTCACCACATCAAAAACCGACCCAGAAAAATGACCCTAAAGAAAAAGGGGGATTCCTAGGACACAACTAGCTACAATTCGCCAATAACGCTGCCACACTTCAATTTGTAAAATGTTGTTTCTAGCTATTAGTTTTAGAATACTATTAGAATTTTCCTATACATGCACTCTATTATATTATTCCCAGCTAATTGAGTATCTCAATACAGCTAAATAAGATTACCGGCTCTCACTGCAATGAACTTCAGCGAGTTCAGCCATCAAGCTAGCGATATTTGCTAGGTGGCTCACCGTTAGGATACCTAGCTATCCCAAATCAAGACACCCACGCCAGTTTTAGGCAGGTTACGACAATCACAGCTGTTCTAAAACCTGTAGCTCACATGTTTGTTTTCCACTGTCAGTAAACTTGGCTAATTGCAACAACCTTAACAAACCCTGACGCTGGCGAGCGCCAGAAGCAGATGTGTAATTAAGCTATCTCAGCTTGCCTACTGTCCCAAGATCCTTGATTTTTTGACGTTAGCTACAATCATCCGACTATGGCTATGCACATGAAGACCTGTCCACGCAAGTCAACATGTCAGTATTAAAGTTACCCTGATACCCTGCTAGCACAACACAACTGACATTAGCTGGCCGACAGATGCCTTGTTTTTCATTCGTCTTGGCTATCAAACTGTACCGCAAGCCAAAGTAGTACAACTTCTGTAGCATGCTAGCTAACATTAGTTCAGTAAAGTTGGCCAGACAACTGACTCTCCAACATCACTACATGAAAAGTCCTTTTGTCACAACGTCGAGGAAAACTTCAAACCGACAGGACAGCCAAATTCACCCACATAGCCTCGCTCGCACCAGCAAGTCAGACAGACTGTGGTAGCCAGCTAGTTAACATGAGATGAGCTAATGTACAGCTAGCTAACTGGCTAGCATTATGAGTGAGAAAGCCCACTTCATAAAGATGAGGGAAAACACAGGAAATGCCTCTCTTGCGCTCACTTTGCATACCTCCTTATTGTAAAATGTCGCCGAAGGTTTACAGTTTTAACATTTGCAAAAGCCCTAAGAAAACCGCTAATTGAACAATTTAGCCAATTTGACTGGACAAGGCAAGACTCACCCATGATGTTGACGCTCCCTGCCGCCTCTGTAACCGATTTTTCACAGACCAACATTCCCCCCCACTTCGTGTAGTGACGACGGCCCCCTCAACTCTACACAGGCGTGCGTAACTTTTCCCACGTAACGGGACAACTGTTGACTCCAGACTGTTTGGTTAAAATGCGTACCCGTCCCTTGGTGAATAGTCACTGAGCGGCACCACTGCGGTTTGTCTCGCGAGACTTCCTGCAGCCACACCAAAGAGATTTTTAAGATTTTTGAGAGAGAACATGATAGAGCCAGGCGTGTTTTCTTTGGCCGGCAAATTTCTTGAGACCGTTTTTGACCAAAAACATGACTTAGTTTTGCATCCTCATGTTGATGCAAAGATCTATACATACTCAACATAAAACGCAGAATGCATACAAATAAGGTTATTGATGGTTTGCTAAGTAACCATATGTTGTTTTTGTTAAGTTGTACTCTTTCCTATGGAGAACTACCTTAGCTAGCTGGTAATGGGGGCTCCTTGTCAAATGAGCTAATAAGATGAATAACTACCTATCCTGTAATGCTATTTTAAACAAATGCTTAAGCTACATCATCCAAGCTTGGATTAGTTAACAACGGCAGGATGTACGACTTGCTCACCACACAGTAATTACATTTGCAGGACTAAAATAATGACCTTCCCCGTTAAATCAATTGGGGCAGTGTTATATTTACCAATGGAGTAAAATTAACCGATGAATTTAAAGAAAAACACGTACATTTTTATAACTTTTTATCGTTCTTTTAGCATTGCTAGGTAAAGTGGTGGGTTACTTCATAACTTATTGTCGTCTCCTACAAACATTATTTGTATTTTTGAGCCCCCTACTGGTTCATGTAATGACAGCAGCCTACATTTTTATGTGAGAAACGACGCTGTCTGTCACACTGTCTGTCCCATGATGCTCCAGTATTTCAGTTCTCTCTCACCCCGTGGGTGAATTACATCACATGGAAGCATCCACCCCCCGCCCAGCCATGGTACACCTCAATCCATCCAACGTGTATCTAAAATAGGAATGCTTTAAAACAACCTGACTGTTCACCAACTGTGAAGACCAGATGGCATCAAGATCAAGCCAAAAAAAAAAAAAAAAATAGAGAAGAACTTTCTTTTGTGGTGAGGGCAGCTGTTATGGTAGCTTCTATTGTAAAAGGAAAAACTCAAGACTACATGAAACTAGCCCCGTCTGTCTGTGCCAGCCACTCTGCTGGCAGGATTTGAACTCTGTGACATTTGTATGCAATAAAACATCCCTCACAAGAGACTCCTCATTGGTCCATCCTTTTAATGAGGCATTCTGCTCTTTTAAGATTGGTCCCCACAATCAGGCACTGAATCTGGACTGCACTGGCAACCAGGGGCTTAGCTAGAAATTCTGGGCTGTGTACACAGGCTGGCTCTGAGGGTCCCTCCACTCTTTATAAAAAAAAAAAAAAATCCCAGATTTTCATGGGCCCCTTCAAATCCTTGGGCTCTGTACACTGAGCATCCTTTCCCCTGGTGCTGCGCCCCATCTGGCAACGACAGCGGCTGTCAGGCCACACTTCAGTCGGCAGGTTGTCTGTGTGTCAGTCATCTCAGAGCAGTGAAACCTGCTGATCAGTTTGATGTCCACAGTCTGCCTGCTCAAAGCTGCACATGGAGCATCCTTCCCTGACTCAGTTCTGTGTTAGCATAGCTTGAGGGCTGTGCAGGAAAATAGAAATTAGGTATTTCATTGTGCTTCTGCACTCCTGAAAAATGTCAAAAGAGGTTGCAAAAATAAGGATAAGCATATAAACAGGAAGTCAAGCTTTGGAGAAAATGAAGGCAAAATAATAAATAAATCTGCCTATGTAACATTTCATCCATGGAAATTATCTTCTGTACCTCATTCTCAATAATGCTATTCTTTGAGAGAGTATCATTGGGAAAAATTGAACATAAGATCTGGCAGCCCTGCTAAACCCATGTGGGAATGTGTCTGTGTAGCTATTATGCCCTCTAGTGGTATAGTTGAGTATGGCAGCTGGATAACTGAATTACAGTTACTTTAATCAGGAGTGGCAAAACCTTTACTGGAGAGCTTCAGGGTGGCAACAAGTTTAAAACAGAACAGGTGTATAAAGGTGTTGCAGTGGCTTTAAAGCAGAGTTACAGCGAAAACTATAAAAATGCACAATTGAGAAATTCAAAATATCTTGGGAACTGTCCATATGTGTTTTGGAAAGCACAAACGAATCATAATCCACTGATGCTTGTTACAGAATTAGAAATAACCACCACCTCAGCCAATCAAATCCACCTTCAGAAGTCAGAGAGCACCAATCAGATTGAATTGCATGCCACACTGACATAATGCAAATTCAGAGTTTGACTAAAGAGGCTTTTGACCTTGATTAAGTTGTGCTGTAATGTGTCTGAGGTTTTGCTGTGCAATTTCTCCCCCATGCACTCAGTAAATCTGAACTGAAACATTAACACTACCTGCTTTTCTCTAGTAGCCTAAATGCTTTCTGTACTACCTGGCAGTATTGCCTATGTGTGCATCAAACCACTGTCTGTTCAAACTTTAATGTTTTGCAAGGAGACATTTCACTTGAAATAAATTTTGCATTGAAAACGTTGAAAGGTTTCACTGTTGCAAAATACCTCCAGATCCAGTGACAGCCTCTTCCACTGGACAGAGTTGGTGGACTTTTTGTTTTTTTTTTTTTTTGTCTGACAATCTTCACGACACAGAAGAGGCTTCACCCTTTCCTACAGTCATCCTGACAGAAGAATAGAAGTTTCTCTCTGTGAAGACTACAGCAATCTTCACCCTTTCCTGAAGACTGCAGCAATCTTCACCCTTTCCTACAGCTTCACCCTCACTCTCTGCTTTAGGTAGGTGTCCACAACGTTCTTCATATCCAGATTTGGAGGAAGATGAGACATAGAGCTCTTCCTCCTGCAGATGGGACACTCTCTAGAGCTCTTCCCTTCCCAGCACCGCTGCAGGCAGGTTCTGCAGAAGCTGTGGCTACACTCCAACACAACAGGCTCTTTAAAAATATCACAACACACCGAACAACACAGCTCCTCTTCAGGAAGCAAAGCTTTACTCGCCATTTTAGACACTCTCAATCTAGAAATTTAAATTTCACTTTTAGGAAACACAACAGGACAGGACACAACCCGACCAGGCAAGCCTGCTGATTGGCATCCATTTATTCACCATTACATTCATTATACATTACCGTTGCAGCTTTTTCATTCATTAATGCAAATTATACACCAAGAAACCGACATTTTTGTGCATTTGACAGATGGATCCATTCTTTGCGGCTTTCCTTGTTTTCCATAAAGCTTGCAAAATCTGCAGACTGAGGTGTTTCTATGATTTTTAATGTTGTGCTTTTGTAGGTCCCATCCCACCAAGGGCATAATGTAAGTTATATACTATAGCTAACTAGCCTATTCAGCTAACTTTGCAGGCAAAGCAGCAAGACAACATGAGAAAAATTGACCGTGGACAACGATGTCACCCACAAATGTTAAAAGACTTCAGGTGTAAGACTCATTGGGTTCAACCTGGGGTATGTAGTATGTACCAATATTCGAAATGTGGTCTCCTTTCCTTTACGATCACCTTGACATTGGAGGGAGGGAGCAAAATAGGTGGATATGGAGGGGAAGGGGACACATTTTTCAAATTATTTGGGTAGGGGGATACATTTTCTCAGTTTTGGACCACACCAAACATATTGGAAAAATCTATCTTCCTTTCCTCCAGTACTACCTGCTACCTGTAACCTTATGCACCTGACTGAATCCACCACCTGTCCTAACAGCTAATGTGTTGCTTCCCCCTAGTGGCAAGTGACGTACTAACAACTGATAAAAACTAAAAACGGATGAAGACATGTTCAGGCGGATGACATCATGAATACAGACACCTTCACAAGGACGACATCACGGTTACAGACACCTTCACAGGGATGACATCACGGTTACAGACACCTTCACAGGGATGACATCACTGTTACAGACACCATTACAGGGGTGACATCACTGTTACAGACACCATTACAGGGGTGACATCACTGTAACAGACACCATTACAGGAGATCAAAGTCTTTTTTGTTGCATGTTGTCTTTATGACTCTGAGACTTTTTGAGACCTATCGAAGACAATGGGCATCTCTTGGACTAAACTAAATGTCCAATAAATGACATTACATGCATCTTATCGATTGGAAATTGAATAAGATATGAAATATACATGATATATAGGCCTAAAGATTCCATTTCATCTTCACACACAGCCACATGTTTTGCCATAGATGGTGGCAGAGTATTGATTAATTACTCAGATTTCTGCTCGTGTGAAGCTGTGCAGAGAATTACAGCCCTGTGTGGGATTATTTAATCAATCCTGTGCCCACATCAAAGTTTTGTATCTCATTTGCTGCCTGCAACTACCTGCATGCTGTCATGCTCTCTCATGTCCACTAGGTGGCAGTGTCAAGATAAAAGTGAGCTGCCTGCAGAGTGTCTCAACCCCCTAACTGGCAGCACCTGCTCTGTTCACGAGTATTTGGGAATCAAAACACACATCAAAGGCCAAGGTGTTTGAAAGTTCCAGAGAACAGAGAACTTTATTAGATAACACACACAGGAAAATACGCCTTAATTGCCATACTAATCGTTAATTAAATACTTAAATAGTGCTTCACTGGACACTTTAAAGTAGCGGGTCTTCTGTTCATTTTGACTCATAATCTGATTGCTTCTCAATCATGTTATCACCTAATTTCCCTGAAACACAACCATGCCATATGCTCTGGGCTTCTGTGGCAGGCTGGAAGAGCCCGTCTTACAGAATAAACTGTGTGAAATGAGGACTGATACAAAAGTTACATACAATTAACAACTATATATATGAAATCAGTTGTGTGATCACACCCATTTAACATTGAAATGTATGATACAGACCTCCAAAGCAAAGTGGAAGAAGCTACAAACACACAAGAATCTCAATAACCAGAGTTCTATTAATGCAAAAATATCACATGAGAGGGAGTGCTGTTATACTGTTATACTGAATATCAGCACAGCTGTGATTTCGTTGTAGGTACGAGACCACAGGCCTGAGATGAAATCTGTAATAAATGAACACATGAGCCACACGATTTAGGCTCATAACTGTCCAGCTGTATTTGGCCCTAAAGACCATTAAGATTACTCAATTGGCTAAGTGCTAAAAAAAAAGCAAGCCATTTCCACTATGTGAACTTTGTCCAAGACCATGCCGAACAAATGCTGGTGAAATAGTGGAGTCTGCAATAACATCTTAAATAGAAAGAAAGAACAGTTTTCAAAAAATGTGCATCTGTGAGGAGAGCGGCAGAACAAGCTACTCTAAGCTCCATCTCTGCCCTTCTGCCAGGGAGAGACCTCCATCCTCCAGCCTCCATCCTCCAGAACAAGCTACTCTATAATTGGTTAAATAAATAAAATAAATAAAAAAACAGGGATGAAATCACTGTTACAGACACCTTCACAGGGATGACATCACCGTTACAGACACCTTCACAGGGATGACATCACTGTTACAGACACCTTCACAGGGACATCATGACATCACTGACACCTTACAGGGAGACACCTTCACAGGGATGACATCACTGTTACAGACACCTTCACAGGGATGACATCACTGTTACAGACACATTTCACAGGGATGACATCACTGTTACAGACACCTTCACAGGGATGACATCACTGTTACAGACACCTTCACAGGGATGACACCACTGTTACAGACACCTTCACAGAGATGACATCACTGTTACAGACACCTTCACAGGGATGACATCACTGTTACAGACACCTTCACAGGGATGACATCACTGTTACAGACACCATCACAGGGATGACATCACTGTTACAGACACCTTCACAGGGCAGACCTGCAGGGCTCCAGGGTTGCTGCCATCAGTGTTTACACCAGGACAGAAATATGGGAAGATTCTCTGAGTGAATTTCTGTTTGAAAGTGTGGATGAGTGACATGAGGTCAGTGGGGTTGTAGAAGGACACCTCCCCCCTGTCATAGTCCAGCTGCACTCTGATCCTCTGGGGCTTCTGCTTCAGTGTGAAGTCACTGCCCCCTGTTGCCCAGTACACATCACCCTTCCTCAGAGCTAAAACCCAGAATCCTCTCTCTGGTCTGTATGTAATGCTCCCCTTCCTGTTGATGGACTCGTTCACCACTCCTACAACCCACTCAGGTTTGTTCCCCACCTCCACCTCCCAGCTGTGTTTTCCTGAGGTGAACCCCTCAGAGCCCAACACAAACACATACTCCTCAAACCTCTCTGGGTTGTCAGGAAGCTGCTGATCTGCTGCATCAGTGTCTCTTACACTACTCAGATCAGCAGACAGAGAGAGAGTGACATGTGCAGTGTTGGGGTCCAGAGTCACAGGAGCTGAAGGATAAAGAAAGAACACATTTTGCATTAGGGTCAGGGCTCTAGCACACACACACACACACACACACACACACACACACACACACACACACACACACACACACACACACACACACACACACACACACACACACACACACACACACACACATTATATTTTGGGTCATGTGCACTAACCTCACAGACAGGTGATAAACAGTGTGAGCACACCTGGAGGAAGGGGAGGAGTTGTGGAAAATGGAAGTCTGGGAAGTGTAGTTTTTCTTCTGAGACCTCATTAAAGAGCCTAAAGTACTGCAATGTTACATCTGTGGTATGTTTTACCTCCCAGCTCATAAACCCCTTCAGCCATCACCCTGCTGGCCCTTCCTTCTCTCCCTCACCAAGACCCTATAAGACTAAATTAACAGCTCCAGGATAGAGAAAACAGCACCAGGCCCTCAGAACTGAACTACAACTCCCAGCAGCTGGGGTGAGTCCAGCTCATGTCCTGCTTGGTGTGTGGACGTTGCAGGGGCCTTGATTTTATTGTTTTTGTTCTCTGTACTCACACACTTCTGGTAGCAACACCATCACTGCACACATCAGTCTAAAGTGTGTAACTATTTAACATGCTTAAAAATGAGAGATACAACTGTGCCAAAGTCTATAATATACTATAATATTATAATAAACTATGTTCAATATCTGAAAGACAAAAATATTCTCTTTGAACCCGTCTCCCCCAGATACTCACTGTACTGCACCGTCTCCAGCATCTTCTCCCAGACTCTGTACTTCAGATTGCCCAGGTGTTTGGCCACATCTATCAGTGCTCCTGAAAGCAGCTCTGGGTCCTGCAGTGTGCACTGGGCTCTGTAATGACAAGCACGAGTCACTCACGCTGTGGGGTCTGAAGTGACTTAGGGAGCGTTCCCATATTCACTCTCCGAGCGGCACAGCGCACTCTGGCTGTTTGTAAATTCAGAGCACTAACCCAACTGTCATGTGTTTATTCGGAGTGTTCCATTGTCTGACCAATCAGAACACACTCTGAACACTCTGGCTGTGAAGTGAGATTGTCAGTGTGTGACATCATTAGCTAGATCAGCTGATTCACACATGTGGGAGGAAACTGCCAGATGTGACGGTTGCAGGTTGGTGGCTTCACTGAACACAGCTGGAGTGTTTGTAAATTAAAAAATAATTATGTGCTGCGTGACGCTCTGATCAGAGTACTCAGGTTTCAGAACAGAGTGTCTCACTCAGAGAGCGAATATCCAAACGTACCCTTAAACAGACAAGAGTGAGAGAGGAGAGCACTCTACATACCTTTCTTTGATATCACTGTATGTCTGAAAAACAAATAAACAACAGTATTATGATAAGATGTACTGTACATGTTTGCAAACTTGTGAAAACTGATTATTTCTATTATCAAATAAGACACACCATGAAGAAAGAGTGACTACAACAAGGCTGTGGCAAACAGTGATTGGGTGAGAAACTGCAAGAGCCAAGGTAATGACAGTGAACCTGATTATATTGGCAAACAAGCACAGCCCGACATTATATCTGCATTATATCTATAAACACAAGCCTTGCTCACAAGGCTAAAGTCAACATGAGTGGAGTCAGTCAGTTTAAACCCAGAACACTGCAGCTAAATCAACCTCCTACCTTTAAGAATGAGATGTATTCAGTGTGTATGGCCTTCACTATAGCTGTGATTTTGTCTGAAAGGGTGGACACTTGTCTTGTGATGTTCTCTATCTTCTCCTTCATCCTCCGACTCTTCTGCTCCTCTTCCTCCCTCAGCGCAGCTAGTCGGGCCACCTCTTCTTCTCGCAGGAACTGGTGGAGCTTCTCAAACTCTGCCTTTACCTGCCTCTCTGTGTGCTGGGCCTGACTCTGCAGTTCACAGGCACAATGTTATGGGCCTACATATTGATTTGGAGCAGTGTGGAGGCCACTTTAGCTGGAACTACTTCATAACAGTGTATTATACTGTTTCTCTGTGTACATTATAGGAAGGTAATCAACAACATCTCAATCAATCAGAGCATTTACATAATACAATGTATAAACATGAATAATGTATCTGTGTTTGTGTTATGAAGTTACACTGTTTTCCTGACTGCTCTACTCACCATAATATGTTTGGCTGTTTTCTCACACTGTTTTTTAACTTTAGTGAATCTCTCCAGCTTTTCTTTCATAGGACTCAGTGCAGTCTTGAGTTCCTCCTGGAATGAGATGAAATGCACAGGCAGCACTTAAAGAAACTCATTCATCACAAGCAAATCCAGGAATCAGTAAGCACATACAGAAATTCTAACCAGTTTGTACCTGTGAGGAGCACAGCTGCTGTTTCCCCACTGTTCACTAGAGGGCAATATAGTTTGTGTTTTGTGTCTTGATCATGGTATCAATGTCACCTTTATAACTGTCACCTTTCCCCATTATAGGGAAATCTCAGACACGTCTCTTCTGTAATGTATTAAAATATTCATCATGTGAAATTATTACATTAACAAGCTGGACATAGGCTTGTAAATGATAGTCTTAGTGCAATGGTTCTGTTAGTGAGGTAAATAACGCAGCTGCTTTTGACAAATGATTTCTGAACTTTCTGTTAGTTGCTCTTATTCACAAGGCCTCAATCCACAACTGTCTGTCAGAACAGAAATGTTTAAATGTTTGACAAGGAGACATTTTACCCATATTGAACTCTGCATTTTAAACATCAAGAAATTTAATCCTGATCGTTTACACATAATACCTTCAGATCCAGTGCAGCCTCTTCCACTGGACAGAGCTGGTGGTTTTTGTGTTTTTTTGAAGTCTGACACACGAGACAGAGAGGCTCTTGGTCGTCCTTACAGAATAAGAGGAATTTCTCTCCATGAAGACTGCAGCGAGCTTCACTCTTCTGCTCAGCTTCACTCTCACCCTTCTGCTTCAGGTAGGCCTCCACAATGTTTTTTAAAACCAGGCTCACAGGTGGATCAGACATAGAGCTCTTCCTCCTGCAGATGGGACACTCTCTAGAGCTCTTCCCTTTCCAGCACCGCTGCAGGCAGGTTCTGCAGAAGCTGTGGGTACACTCCAACACAACAGGCTCTTTAAAAATATCACAACACACAGAGCAACAGAGCTCCTCTTCAGCAAGCAAAGCTTTACTCGCCATTTTAGACACTCTTTCGCCGACGGTACTTTCATTTTCACTCTCAGCCAATATGACATTCCCATTGTGACGCAAAACCGGAACAAAGCAAAGATCAAGGCTGAACTGTGAAATAATCGTTCAGAGATTATTTGTTTTTAGAGCCATTGAGTTGGGTTTCAGTATTTATTTACCAAGACAAACAATATTCCCAATGAAAAACATCATATGTACCTTACTTATAAATTAAATAAAACATATATGTGCTGGACTCGTTATCCAGCGCGAGATTCCTTCACTGACTCAGCGTTCATTGTTGATCTGAGCGCGCGCTCCTGCAGAACAAGCGGCGTTCACTCAAGCAACAGTTATCTCTTAGTTCCTACATTTTAGAACAAACATCGGTCCGAATTATATTATCCAGTGTCTCTGAGGTTACTATCCACAAACTAAAGAGTTTATTGTTGCCAGCAAGATGACTAGAAATGCGCTCCAGTCACATATCCAAGCTGAGACACCAGCAAATGTTTGGAGACAAGAGCAGGTGGAGAACTGGGGGTTTATCGAAAAGCGTTTATCAGAAACACGAGGGACCTACTTTAAAAATTTCTGACGCCTAACTGTATGCAACAATAATTTCGATATCACCCTCGTTGTTAATGCACTATTTCTGGAAAAAAAAAAAAAAAAAAAACTGCTTCTTCGATGGGTGATCATGAATAGCTGGTTTCACTCACATCAGTTAGGTCTAAATAAAACGATATCGCGATAGTTCATTAATAATAGCGCTTAATCCAAATAATTTTTTTTTATATTGGATAATTGAAGTTCTATAAGTGTTTGCCGGGGTGTCAAACTCTGCAGCCCAACAGTGACACCCGGTGGTCATTGGAAAGAATAGCAGCCAGTGTGCACAGCTGGCCAGGATAAGCTTAACCATGCAAAATCCAAACCATGACAGTCCCATGCAAAACTACCACAGGCAGCACTCGGGGTAGGAGGGGGATAGGATATTTAGGATTGCAGCTGGACCTGGGTTGGGGTTTGAAAACTTTCAAACAGGGGCAAAAGTACCTCAGAACAGCTAAAGTTATTTTCACATGCCAACTTAACTGTCTGAAGTCTGCTCCAAGTTCTGTCAGCTCGTGATTGTTTAGGTGAGGATCCCATTATGGTGGAGTTACACTCAGCTGTCAATCACTGGCTTGCTTGAACCAATCAGATTGCTTTTGATCTCTCCACACCCAATGCGGTGTAAATCATTAAAGGGACTCTCATTTTGTATACTGAATCTGTGCACTCTGATACTCACCTACTATCCACCTTCACTACTGTCACTAATGTAACAAACAGCACATCTGAGCAACATGGGACTGATCTAGGATCAGCTCTGCCTTCTAGCTCAGGATGGATATGGTTATGATGAGGACAAGCAGAGACTGATCCTAGAGCAGCACCTGTGCTATGAGACACTATCAACAGGCCCAGGGTGGTGAGAGAAGAGAAAATAAACCAGAACAGGACAAAGACAAGCTTCTTTTTTTATGAAAAGAAAAAAATATTTTTTATTGTGTCCTGTCAGCAGTTACAACTGGAAAAACAAAATAAACAAAGAGCAAATAATTTATAACTTTTACTGAACGATTGCAACTACAGTTAAAACTAAGGTTTGCTCTTCCAGTTTTGGGGGGGGCTGAAACACAGAATAGGACACACATTTGGACAACAAACTTAAACAGCATTAAAAGGAAAGAGTCCACAAACCTGATTATCTTGATTGT
>CM040743.1:47154404-47341904 GCA_022829145.1 Albula goreensis | reverse complement strand
CCCCGAAGAAACCTGTCTAGAACATTAGGAGCACATCATTGGTAAACGAAGCATCTTATTTTGCTACACTTAACGTTACATTGATGGTCTACAAAAAGACCTTCGTAAGATGTTTGTCATTACTGTGTAGCTGCTAAACTGCGTCTTAATCAAGCTACTTTTGGATGCAATGAAACTACGTCAGAATTTAGATTTTAAGTATTTCCTTCTCATTTTTTTCAACATTTCCCCGATCTAACCAGCTGAAATAATGCAACGCATAAGGAGCAGTTCAATATGGCGCACCGACCAATCTACACCAAATGAATTAGATCTTTCTCATGGTTCACACAAGATTATCGACCGAACAGACTCATCGACTTACCCCTCTTTATGGACTTAATTTGTCTGTGATATGGTAAATGCTTTTTTTTAGAATGGGAAATAATCTGGTAAGACAAAGCTCGAGCTATCTACCTTCCCAATGTAGGCTAATAGTAAACAGCATACCTACACGAAGAGCTTCCTGTTCCACTGCCACACGCTGCTTGACAAACCGGAACTAGTTTATGGAATTCTCAATGATGATTGGTGTTCTCTAACGTCAATCATGAGAAAGGCAGGACCCTAGCCGGCAGTGAAAACTGCTTCATTCTCCACTGCAGTAGATGGCGTTGTAGTATTTTACTTGTTGACTACTAATGGAAATTCACCGAAGGAAGAGGGTAACTTCAGGTGACCCTCCCACATCACGGCTTTCCACTTCGCGGATTCGATTTTTCGTGGGTCTGCAACAAACAATTAAATAGGAATTTTTGGGAGCTTTGCTGCCTTGTGCGGGAAACCGCGTAGCAGGCAAAAAGTAAAGAAAACGCACAAATCTCCTCTCGCGTAGAGGTCTTGTGTCCGGCGTTTATCTCGCAAACTTTGTGTTTTATACCTTACATAATCATGGCTCCAAAACGCAAAGCTCCTAGTGTTTCAGATAGTGACTTCAAGAAACCAAGGAAAGTGATGAACTTAGACCAAAAGGTTGAATTATTGGATAAGCTTAGTTCGGGCATGTCAGCTGCTGCTGCTGGCCGCCATTATGGAGTTAATGAGTCGACTATCCGATCTATCAAAAAAAAGGAAAAGGAGATCCGTGCAGCCGTTGCTGCAGCAACACCGACAACTGCGAAGTACCTGCACAAGCCACGAGATCCGTATCTCTCTCGTGCAGAAACTGCTACGTTTTTGTGGGTGCAGGATTGCTATAAGAAGGGGATTCCTGTAGATTCCATCACAATAAGAGAAAAGGCAAAGTCTCTGTATAATACCCTGAAGGAACAGGGCGGCGAAGGGTCTACAGCTACGGAATTTCAGGGTAGCAAAGGCTGGTTTGATAATTTTAAGAAAAGGTTTACCCTACGCAACGTTAAAGTTTGGCCAGAATGTCCAGGTTTTTCTGGTTTGACGGAGGCTCCAGAATACACTCCAGAGCGAGTGAACTTGGTGCTTCTGAAAAACATTGTGGAGATGGCAAAGAAGGTGGGTGGGGAAGGGTTTGAGGATATGAATGAAGGGGACGTTGAAGAGCTGCTCGAAACCAACGTCGACCAATTAGCAGGTCGGGACTTTAGGGAGCTGACAGCTCCCGAAGCAGAAGCCGTAAGAGACGACGACGACGAAGAAACTGTGACAGAAGATACATTTACGTTGGACGAGATCGCAGCTGCTCTACGTAAGGTCAGGTCTGGTATGGAACATTTTTATGACATCGACCCATCAATGATACGTGCATTGAAAGTTAGAGAAGCAGTAGAACAGGCGTTGTCTCCATACATTACCATATTTAAAGAAATGAAGAGGCAAAAAAGCCAAACCGAAACCACATTGTATTTTCCGAAGGTAAAACCCTGTAACCGTGCCTCACCCGCTAATTCCACCGCTGCCACCACCGAGGAACCAAGACCAGGTTCCGCCACCTCTACAGCACCTGCACCCACTCCTCCTCGTCCTTCCGAACACATGCGAGGCGATGACAAAAACCCTGACGACACAAAACCAGTTCTTCAGTAAGTCATGACAATGTGGTAACGTTAATAAGCACTAGTATAGTGTAATGTACAGAGTAATTTAGTTATTAATCATTCGTGCTGTAAATAAAGTTTTTGTGTGTTTACGTATTCGTGTGCAAGTCTCATAACTGTTGTGTGTGTGAGAGAGAGGTGTAATGTAACACGTGACCCTGAGTGATTGTTCTCCTTTGTCCATTGCAATTCTTTTCACATTCCGAGCATCATGTAATGCAATAGCACATTTTATGACAGTTTTTACATGCAGCCATTGAAAAGATGCTCTTTTCCTGATCGACATAACAAAAGTGCATGCAGTAGCTTAGCACACCAAGCGGACATGCATAAACACGTTGTGCTGTAAGTAGATGTGATAGCATAAAGTGGCTTAGGACCTACCAGAGAAAGGACAGGTTTTAGAGGTTTGAATATTTGTTGAGAGGTAAAGGAAATTAATGTTCAGAATTATGGGTATGGGTCAAGATGCAGGTTTGACTAGCACCATGTAAAGTTGAACTCTTTGTCTCCTGAGACTGAAAGACTGTGCAAAGGATCAAGTGCTTTAACAACAAAATAAGAAAAAAAGGGCATGTTGTAAACACAAAGTTATGTATGGTTAGAGAGTCGATTTCCTTATCAGCTTCCTCTGAGCAGAGTTAATGCAATAAATACCGACTGAACTGCAGCAAAAATCTGCAAAAATGTATTACGAAGATACGTTTTTTTATTTTTACTTGTGTAGTCTATGAAAAGATCATATACTGAATAGTGAGGGGAGAAACCATACCTTTTAAAAACAAGTCCAAACAAAGTGTAAATCTTGTCATTTTGGACATTCTAAAACCCAGTGAATTGTTTACTGTCTCTGTCCAGCAAAGGGGTATTTCTTCACTATCATAACCAAGAATGGATATGACCAATATCGCCCCCTGTTGGCGAGTATGCTGTCATCTCCCTGTTGTTCAAACAACGAAAAATAAAACTTCATTCTGCGTGACAAATCAAGACAAGTCAAACAGTTCCTTTAAAACAAAAGAAATTTATTTAACTTTTTTCTCTGTATAATTTTTATTATAATAAGACACTTCTCTGCTTGTACATTGCTCCCTTGAACTTAAAAAAAAATGGCAACATTTATGTGTGGGAATGAAAGTTGGGGCAGACGAACTTGGATACATACCGATATACATACGTGTGTGTATATTACAGTCTCCCTTAAAAATAAAATAAAAAAAAACAATGTTATGATAACTCACACCTCTGCAGGTACCGTGGTAATGCCGGAAATATATTACAATCTTTGTGTTTGAAAAGAGGAATATATACCCTTGCTTTGTAAGCCTGGGCGCAATACAACATGTGCATGCCAAAACTTGAGGTCCTTTTCTGACAGTCTTGAGGAACAACTGTAACATGTACAAGTGGAACCAAGTCATGGAGGAGAAGGGACATCTGAGAAATGTTGACATCTTACAGAAGTCTACTGGATCTCCTGTTCAGTTCATGCATCGTGTGTGTGTGTGTGGGGGGGCAATACCCGCTCCATTAGTTTTCTTAAATAATATTAATAACACAAATAAAAAGGTCAGTTAAGCCCTGCTGTTCAAACACCCTATCAGCTGAATGGAATTGTTCACCTGGGTTGATGTGTGCACACACGTGAATGTATAGAAGAGAACTGACACAGGAGGGGAAGGAAATTTCCACATTATCCTTACATGTTTCTGTTAAAATCATAAGTTGACACACACACAAGCAAGACAACGTGTGGCCTCAACCCCAGAGAGCTACCAGGCTACCCGACACATATCTATGACACCTGGGATACAAACACACACGCATGCTTCAAACACATGCTCACACAACAGAAAAAACAAAACAAAAAAAATGTATCTGCCACTCTCCAACTGTAGGCTTGTTGTAGACAAAGGAGAAACCCCAACTTACAGGGTGTTATGAAAGCAAAAATGCACATAAAAAAAAAAGTTTGAGCTATTTAAGCCGGATGCTGCCCTGTTTCATTTGGAAAACAACTGAAGTGTCTGACAGTGTATGTGTAACAAGGAGATTGATACTTATCAACGTGACAGTGTACCATATTGTCACATCTAATACCGTTAACACAGTCTGAGTGGAGGGGTGCTTTTCTAGGAAGCATAAAGCCATTAATTGTCTTAAAGCTCCTGTCAGGCCAAAATCTGTTGGAAAATAAGAGCAGGTGAGATATTTCTGCATAGTTTTCTCAAACTAAGACACTATGCTGCCGCCATCCTCTCACGATTTGGTACAACCGTCTTAACTCCACGGCAGTTCACAATACCTCCTCCAAACTGAGGTTCCTGGTTTGTCCCTTCTGTTTATCATGCAAAGAGCCAAACCCACACCAACATTCTCATGTAGTTTCATTAACAACATCATCACATTATCTGCATGTCCCAAGAAATGTTGGGGGTGGGAGGAAAAAAAAAAAAAAAGGGGGGGGAGAGAAGAAAAACAACATTGTTTTGGCTGGGCTGGGATAGGATCGGCAACAGCACAACAGGGTGCTAGCATACTCGAGAACACAACTGAGCAGCTGTCTTAGGGACATCACAATACTCAAATTGCAGCCTGCTTTCGGCTGCTTCATGGGGCTGGGTCCTGACATGCTGCACAAAGTAACTTCTGCTTACACAAGAGACAAATCAGGCAGGCGTCATGGGCACACGCATGCACACGCGGAGACTGAAACGCGCAAGCACGCGCATGTGCACACGTGCACGCACATACACAGAAAACCAAATGCCATATACCGCTACAGGAGTGTTTCTAGTGGACCAGTCGAAGTCTGTAAGGCGAAAAAATAATTTTCGTAAAAGAAAATGTTTCTCAATATAAACATTGGGTCTTGACAAAAAAAAATGAAGCAAGATTCTTTTCCTTCAGTCTATTAAAAAATTGTGACCCTTCTATTTCAGATAAGGTTTAGTCTCAAACAACTCAATGAGAAAGTAAAAAAAAAAAAAAAAAAAAAAAACCTTGTAACGCGAGAGAAATTTCCTTTTCAGAAGATTATTTTTTGCAGGTACAATCGAACCACCATGTATTTTTATTTCAATCCTACCAGAATAAACTGAAACAAGCCCGAGGGGAACACAGAAAGCCTGAATCTGAGCAGGTCAATGAACTGAACCTCACCACACTTTTTTTTTTTCTAAAACAAGCAGCGAGACACGGACAAACCCAGATCAGCCCGAGAGAGGGTCAGCAGTAGTATTTGAATAGAAACTGGAGGTGGTGATCACAGCAATCAAAGGTGGACTTGAGGTCAGAAAGAGAGATGAAAGGGCGTTGTACAAAAAAAGATATTTTAATGACCTGCTTTGCAGCAAAACGAGAAAAAGAGAGAAAAATTACACACCCCAAACATTTTCTGAGGTTTAAATTCAAACTGAAAATTTCAGGCAAAAAAAAAAAAAAAAAAACAACAATAAAAAGACAAAGGAGGAGGAAGAAATTCTATTGTACAATTTTTTTCATTTAAAATACACAACCCCACCCGCCCCTTCCCCATATACAGGCCTCCCCCCTCAACCCAAAAAAGGAAAATAATGAAGAACTGCCATCTTGAAGACTCCCGTCCCCCTTCCCCCTCCCCAGCTATGGTATAAATATACAGATACATAAATATGAACATGGGCCTATTCTGGAAAACATCTGAACCAAGACACTGTTATAACCAACACTTCAAACATGTGATCTTGCCACATGTCACACATACTAAGGGGTTTCTTTTTTTGTTTTCTTTTTTCTTCATCTGCACTGTATTTTTTTTTTTTTTTTTTTTTTTTTTTTTTTTTTAAGTTTGTGCTTGTATATGCAAACTTCTTTTAAGTTTCAGCCAAAGGATGCTTGCATTTAAAACTTGACTGGGTGTGCAGAGAGGGGAGATGGGGTTTTTAATATCCAAAAGAGTGAGAGAAAGAGAAAGAGAGAGGTGAGAAGGGTAGAAAACGAACCCAAGAGATGAACGGACAGGAGCAAGAGGGGGCGATTTTACAATCGGGCGTAAATAGAGATGAGATGAGAGGACAGAGAGAGAGAGAGAGAGACAGAATGAGCACATACACCGCCTCATTTTAAGTAGAATGTACAATAATGTGATAATGTACTAATACATAAGGGGAAGGTGGGGGAGGATGTGATGTAAATTTAAGGGCGAGGACAGAAACTAGGAAGGTGGGGGGGGTACTTTGAAATGTTTTCAGAATATTTTTTCCATTTCACTTCCTGTTCTTAGGTGAAGGCCAGTTGGCCCTTCTTTCGCCACGGCTACCGCCACCGTTGCCAGGGCCACCGCCAGAGCCGCCACCGCCAGTAGGACCCCCCCGGTTGCCCCTGGCTCCTCCTCCTCCTCCTCCTCCTGTGTTCACTCTGCGGTTCTGTCGCTCCATCCCGGGCCGCTGGCTGGAGAAGCTCCTCTTGTTAGCCGCAGACTCTTTAGCCGTCATCTCCCGCTCTCCGCCTCCTCCTCCCCCACCTCCTCCTCCACCTCTTGCTGGGTGATGGTGGTGATGAGAGGAGAACTGCCGCCCTCCCCCTCCTCCACTCCTGCCGCCTCCGCCTCCCTCCCTCTCCCGGAAGTCAGCGAAGTCGCTGCTCTCAGAAGCAGTCTCCCACTCCTCATTGGCCTGGTCCGAGTTCTGATTGGAGACATCAGGGGATTTGGCGCCGCCTGCTGGGTTGCCACCATGGTTGCTATGGTGATGATGGTGGTGGTGGTGGTGGTGATGGCTGTTGTTCAGGGTCTGGTTGCCCAGATGACCACCACCACCAGTGCTTCCGTTGTTGGTGGCATTGTTGTTAGCGTTAGCCGGTGGGCCGTGGTTACCCTCAGTGTCCTGCAGGGAATTCTGGGATGGGGAGGCCGGACGGGCCTGGGGAGGCTGCTGCCCATTGATCCGTGCGTTCTCACGCTCCTGCTTCAGCCGGCGGAAACGTGGCGGCTTGTCTTGCTGGTGCTGAGAGCGTCCATGGCGACGGCGCCTGGGTGGACGTTCAAACCCGCGTGAGGTGAACGCCCGGCCCCCGTCCGGAGCGGGCAGGGGGAGAGCAGGCACGTTCGGGAGGGAGTTCCCACCGCCAGCGCTGTTGGCCGAGGGCAGAGCCGCAGGTCCTGAGGTTCCATTCTCAGAGGAGGAGCCCTGGGGACCAGCAACCGGGTTAGCGGGTGCTAAAGCTGCTGAAGTCGGGGTAGCCGCAATGGGGTTTGCTCCCTGACTTTGTGCATGTCCTGGATCTGCCACTTTGTCCTTCCTAGAGTCCCCTCCTCCACGGGCTGCGTCTTTAGGCAGGGAGGGCTGAGATGAGGACAGGCCCTGCTGCTGTTTGCGGCTAGAGGACGATGGCTTTGAGGCCCAACCATGTGATGCTGAGGAGGTACCGCCAGACCCAGATCGGTGCCCGCCGGAAACTCCCCCTCCCCCGCTACTCCTAAACACCCCTCCTCCCGCCCCACTGCCCCCTCGGCCCCGCCTGGATGGGACACCCCTGGGGGTGAAGACACGGGCCTGGGAGACCCTGGGAGCAGGTGGCGCATTGGTGGAAGAGGTGGGATGGCCGTCCGCACTGCCGCCATTCTTGGGCTGCTTCCGGTCCTCCTTGTCAGAGTGGGCGGGGTCACTGGCCGCGCTTTCGCTGCCGGTCTCTGAGCCCCTCTGCCGCCGCCTCTTCGGCACCTCCTCGTACTCTGAGCCCTCGCTCCGCGTCTCGCTGCGGTTCCGCGCGCGTCCCGGGTTCGGCTGCTGCTGAGACACCCCTCCGGGGCCATGTCTGCCGCCAGTGTCACCGCCTTTGCTGAAGGAATCCTGGTTTCCATGGTAACCGCCACCACCGGCACTTGTTGCTGCGGACGACCGGTAGTCCCGGCCACTCCTGCTGCCGCTGGCCCGGCCACGGGTGGTTCCTCCGCCCCCGCTGCTTCCCGTGTAGGTGCCCCTGTAGCCCCGGCCTCTCCCGTAGAACTCACCCCTGCCCCGGCCAGTTCTGCTGCCCCTAGGGGGGGCAGGGTGGTGATAGGAGCCACCGCCGCTGCCCCCCCCACGATCATAGGACCGCTCCCGCTCTCCTCCGCGCCTGGAGGTGGGGGCAGGGTAACCTTGGGGTGGGGGATTAGTGGTGCCGATGTCGGCTTCTTTGGGACCTTTCCCTCCCCCTCCTCCACTTGATCGCTCTTTCCCTCCGTTCCTTGGTTTGGCTGCTGCCTGGGACACTTCGTCTTTAGCGGATCCCGGCTGGGAGCCACCACCAGAGGGCGCAGAGTCCTGCTTGGCCGGGGGCTGGTGGCCATCTTGTTCTTTGTCCTTCCCCTGCCCAGGCCCAGCCCCTTTTTCTCCTGCTCCTCCCTCTCCTTCCCCTCCCTCTCTCTTCATCTCCTTCAGCACAGGCCTCTTGATCGGGCCCGCCCTTTTGCTGATCGGTGGTTGGCCGCCAGATGGTCTTCCCTCCCCCACCGCACTCTGATTGGCTGGCTCCTCCCCTCCACCTGTGTTACTGTTGCCACCGCCAGTGCTCGATGCAGCAGCATTGGTCGACTTCCTGCCTCCGCCCACCCCGGCACTATTGCTTCCAGGTCGCGGCCCCCACTGCGTCTCGGTCTTGTGCTCCCGCCCTCGCTGGCTCTGGGGTTTGGGGTACTGCTGCTGGTGGGGGTGACCGTGGGCCTGCGCCCCAGATTTCTCCTGCTTCCTCCCGGACGTTGCCACAGTGACCGCCTCATCGTGCTGTGGGGGGCCAGCTGAGGTCTTCCCTCCCCCAACATCGTCCCGAGCGGAGGACGAGGATGAGGAAGAGGAGGAGCAGGAGGAAGAGAGGCTAGCTGCAGGCTGGTGGAGTGGGGGTGATGAAGAGGAGGGGTGGTTGCCGCCTTTTTTTGTTCCCCCGGCCCCCTCTCCGACCCCTCTCCCGACTGTTCTCTGACCCCTTATGCGGGGGGTGAATGGGGTAGTGGCCTTGCTGGTGGGGGTGATGTCCGTGGGAGGGGTGCAGATGGGCACCAGGGTTCCCATCCATCGGGGAGAGATCTGCGCGCCCATTTCGGTCGTAGTGGGGGTGCGGAGGAGCTCCCCAAATCTGACCACCCCCTCCTCTGGGCGGGCACTCGTCCTGGGGGCCGAAGCCACCCCTCTGCTGTCGAGGTCCGGCGTCGGGGAAGCCGCTGTACCCGGCCCTCCCCCCGATGAAGCCCTGGTGGTGGGGGGCTCCTCCCTGGGGGGCGTGGGGCGGTGGAGGGGGGGTCTGGTTTGAGGGGCCCGACGGAGATCCAGGGGCCCCATCGCGCAACCGCACGGGGGGAGTGTCGCTCCTGGGGGATGAAACGGGGGTTAGAATACAGGTTTTAATAGACCAGGTCAGAATAAGAGTCAAGAATCAATCTGGTTAAATCTGCACAGATCTTACACCTTTCCTCCAATTCAAATCAACATATGTTAAATTACCACTCACCATCCCTTTCAACTTTGCCATAGCATACATTGACTACCAATATAACGTGCCAGTTAAAACAATAAGGTTTTGAGAGTACAAGTACAAGTTTGAGAGTGTGTGTGTGTGTGTTGATTTTGGGTGAAATATCAGTTCAATTCTATCCATCCCTGTTTTTCGAGCACTCTTCCTCCCTCACCTCGGCCCTTTAAGACCCTCCTCTTCCTCGTGGGGCTGTTTCTGCCGCAGAGGGGATCCCAGAACCCGGCCTTCGCCAGCCCCCTGGGAGAACACACCCTCCCCCCAGGCCAGTTTGGGGTCCATGGGGGGCGTTCCGCGGTGAGTGTGGGGGGGCCCCGGGTGAGGCTGCTGCCGGTCGAAGGGGTCCGATCCCGAGCCTCCAGAATCAGACCGCTCTCGCCCCATGAGTCCTGGGACAGGGGGGACACAAAGGAGACAATCACCATAACGCCACGAAACAAGTCTCTTATAACTTGACCTCTGATTCAGCTATCCTGCCTGCTCTATCCTCTGTCCAGTTTCTGAAGAAACCCAAATAATTCATAATGGATTTACTCTGTTGTTAAACTCATCAACTGCCCAGTGCACATGAGAAGCTGATTGGCTCCCCTCTGAGCCAGGTCCTGCTCACGAGTTTTTCTCTGAGGGGGTCCAAGGCCTGGGATGTGTGTAAAGCGGCTCTGCGAAAATCTGTGCTGTGAAAACGACGCTTGCCATCCCGACAGGAAGCGCGACTCACCGGAGGGGTGCATGCTGGGAGGGTAGTAGTCCATGTGCGAGGGGCGGCCCTGCATCATGCGCGGGTCCATGTACGGGGTCATCATCATCCAGCGGGGGTCAAAGTTCATGGGCAGGGGAGTGGGCCGCCCCAGTGAGCCGGGCGGGTAGATGGGGGGCTGTTTGGGGGCTGACTGGGGTGGGGCGGCGGGGCTGGGGCCCTGTGGGGCCTGGGGCGGGGGCACCAGCGAGTTTTGGGCCACCTGGCTGTGCTGCTGCTGCTGCCATTGCTGCTGCTGTTTCAGAAGCTGCTCCTGTGGGGAGGCATGGACACACTGTTGGACCACACACTGTTGGACCATCACACTCACACTGTCACACTGTTGGACCATCGCACTCACACTGTCGGACCATCGCACTCGCACTGTCGGACCATCGCACTCACTATCAGACCATCGCACTCGCACTGTCTGACCATCGCACTCACTATCGGACCATCGCACTCGCACTGTCGGACCATCGCACTCGCACTGTCGGACCATCGCTTTTCGCACTGTCGACCACTTTCGCACTGTCGGACCATCGCTCTCACACTATCGGACCATCATACTCACACTATGAGCATCATACTCACATACAGAAAGGAGTTAGTCAGGTGAGGGTCTTACCTGCTGTTGCCTCTGGAAGCGAGGCGGCAGGGACTTCTGGTACTTGGAGTATCCCTGGCTACTCCCACAGGAGGGACGCCCACCTCCTCCTCCCAAATTCTCAGCCTTCCCCACCTGGTCTGGTGGAGCCCCTCCCGTCCAAACTGGTTCCTCCTTCACTTCTCCAGACAGGGCAGAGTCCACAGGCTGCGGCGCCATGGCAACTGGGCACTGCTGCGCGTCTGGGATGGGGTGGGGGGCGGATCAGAGGTCATCGTGTGAAGTATTATGACAACAAAGAAAACCCCAGCTTCCATAAACAGACATGCAACCACCTGTCTGCCAAAACCCATGGTGCACTAAACCAGCTGGTTCAGGTAACTGGTGCCCTTGCCAGCACAGTTCACCTGCTGCTACACCTGGGTGTCACTGGCCTGAACCTTACCTGTGTTGGAGTCATAGCTGCTGTTGCTTCCCGCTCTCTGGCGGTTTACGGCACCAGGGGCCGCCGCCTCCACCCACTGCACTGGGCCCCTGGGGGTGCAGAGGCCCGGGCGGGGGCTCCTCAGAGTCCACACAGGGCGACGCGGGCTGGCTGGTAGCAGGGGAGGAGGCCGAGGTGGAGAGGGCGGGGCTGGGGGAGGGGCTGGGGCCGGTGGCTCCGCCTCCATCTGCAGGTTTGGCTCCTCCGCCAGCTCCAGTGGCAGCTTGCTGCTGCTGCTGCTGCTTCTCGTCCAGCCGCTTCAGCTTCTCCGCGCAGGCCGCCCGCCTCTCTTCCTCCATGCGCCGCTCCTCTTCCTCACGCCGGCGCCGGGCACGCTCCACGGCCGCCGAAATCTCAGAGGATGACTGCTTCCTCCGCTGCCTCCACGTCTCATCCTCGTCCTCGCCCTGCTGCGAGGGAGGGGGTGGGGTCACCCCAGCTGCAGGGGGCGGGGCCTGCTGGCCAGCTGGGGGCGGGGCCTGCTGCTGGAGGAGGGAGGGGGAGGCAGAGAGCCTCTGTGGGGGTCCAGGAACCCCGCTCGGGGAGAGCTGGGGGGAGGGGCGGTCCTGCACAATTGGGTAAGGAGGGAGAGAGAGGGCGTGAGTGCAAGCTCGTGACATCCTCAGTGATTAGTGATCAGTCAACCTCTCTATGAGATTATGGAGACTGATGCTTCTGCACTGACCTTCCACATAGTTTTACATGAAAATTCAGTACCTGTCTGTAATAACAGCATAGTGCTTGTCTGTGGTAAGGTGAGTATTCAGTACCTGTCTGTAGTATGGGTAAGGAGCCTGGCCCAGAAGAGGTCCCGGAGGGGGGGACGGCTGCTCCCGAGGGCCCGCCAGCCCAGTTCTGCGACCCTGTAAGAAAGGAGGGGGAAGCCAATGTTAGCTCAACCGCACCAAATACACCCAGAAACCCAACTGCCCACTCACACATATCACTATACAGTGCACACACACACACACTCTCTCACACACACACACACTCTCTCTCTCTCTCTCTCTCTCTCTCTCTCTCTCTCTCTCACACACACACACACACACACACACACACACACACACACACACACACACACACACAGACAAGCTTTACATGGCTCAAACAAATATGTTTTACAATGCATACGCAGTATATAACATAGCAAATGCAGCTATAACAACAACTACTACTACTCACACACACACACACTAACAGCAAAGCCACTTTAAGACACCACACAACATTTACAACTGTTTTTTTTTTTTTTACATTGCACACACTTTATCACTTGTGCATGGGCTACACAGACTAAGACCCTAATTTGGCTGCAGGACCCACCCCTCAAGACACTGACCTGATAGGGGGGAGGTCCCTGGCCACCCCAGCCCCCCGGCCCCTCCTCGGCCCAGCCTGGCTTGCTGGAGGGGGGTGGGGGGGCCTCTTCGGAGGTTGAGGAGGAGGGAGGGGTGTGGCGGCTCTCCCCTCCCACATCTGCGGCACGGGAGCGAGGGGCAGGGGCGCCCTCTTGGGGACGCTGCTGGTCCCTACTCTCACTGGGGGGTGAAGAGAGGGCAGGAGAGGGGAAAAAATGGAAGACATAGAAGGGGAGTAAAGGGTGACAGGGCAGTAGAGGGAGAGAATGAGTGAGAGAGGATTTGGGAAAGAGGGAAAGATGAGGTGGAAGTGAGGAGAGAGGGAATGAGATAAGGGGAATACGGACAGAGAGGGGAAAAGAGATCGAATGAGAAACAGGAAGCATGACTTGCACTTTCCAACAGACAGACACACTTATGATTTGTGTTACAGAATAAGGCAGACCATCTGAACGGACGACCCCCTCTCCCGTCCCCTCACCGGGTGCCGTTCTTGGCCCCCTCCCCCCTCCTTTTCTCTCCTTCTCTGAACTTCAGTTTCTTCCTCTCTCTTCATCGCCTTCACATGAACTGTGCAACAGGGTCACAACGAACCATTGGATTACAATCAAGAGGGACCTCACAAGAACCATCTCTATCTCCTCATACACCAGGGGATTACAATCAAGAGGGCACCATCTGCAGAAACAGAGAGTCAGAAAATGCAGGGGACAGGGCCATTACACCAGGGGATTACATCAGGCACCTTTACAAGAGGGACTCCACCATCTCCGATTGCAAAGAGGGACCTCACAATGAACCATCTACACCAGGGGATTACAATCAAGAGGGACCTCACAATGAACCATCTACACCAGGGGATTACAATCAAGAGGGACCTCACAATGAACCATCTACACCAGGGGATTACAATTACAACTAGAACTGCTTATCATCAGTATTCTCACCGGCCCAGCCCTCGTCCCCGTCGTGGTCCAGCTCGTCCAGCTCCTTCAGGTCGTCCTGTTTGAGGATGGAGGGGCGCTTCACCACGTCCCCGCCCCCTCCACGGGGGCCGCCCGACCGTCCGTCAGGCCCTGCCCCGCCCTGCGAGCGAGAGAACCTGGAGGGGCAGGAAATGGACAAGGGAGAAAGGGAAGGGGTGCAGGTGTGGTTTGGGGGGTACGAGAGGAAGATAAGCATCACTGAGAACTGCTGCATGACTCCTGTGCAATCAAGTTTACAATTCAGACATTTAGCTGACACCTGAGTGGTTTAACACTTGGGCACCTTGAGGACAGTGCATTCAACTGAGGTGGGCATGAAAATGGTCAACCACTGGAAGCAAAAGGTTTCTTCAAAAACAGCTACCCCATGACTTTCACACAGCACTATCACTTAAGAATGAGGAGACCTTAAAGTAAGTAACTCTGCTATGGCAAAGAGGGGCGGGGTTTAAGAGCTTACCTGGGGGCCTCCGCTGGAGGGGGGAACCTGTAGGGCCCCTGGGGGCCGTAAGGGGGCGGGAAGGGCAGGTATGGAGGGTACATCTGGAACAGCCAAGGGGACACAAGCAAGTGTTACAAAAAGCACACAAAAACAGGCACACACACACACAAGCATGTTCAGCAATAGGTCCAAAACACCACTTAAAGCTCAGAAACATTTAGGGAGTGAAAAATTAGCATTTCATTTTTAATGTAGAATACCTAATAATCAGGAAACACTACAAGCATTCATTGACAATTATTTTTACCATTAGTCTCCCTGTTGGTATCAGTCGTAGCAGCATTTCAGAAGGAGAATGGGGTACTCACGAAGGGAGGCATGATGCCCCGGTAGCCCTGGAACTGGGGGGCGACGGGGGGCTGGGGCAGGGGCAGGGCGGGGCTGCCGGCGGGGGGGTTCCTAGGGGGCCCGTGAGGGAGGGAGGCGTTCTGCTGCTGCTGCTGCTGCTGGAGGGGAGGGGGGGCCTGGACCCCCCCTGGCGCCACCCCCTCCATGCCTGACGCCACCACGCCCTCCACTGCCCCCTCCCCGGGCAGGGCCATCGTCAGGGCCCGCCCTCCCCCGTCCCGCCAGCTCGTCACATCTGCAAAGGGGGGACAGGAAGAGGAGGGAGAGAGTGAAGGTGGAAAAAGAGGTGCGAGACAATTGAGACAGTAGATGAAGAGATGGTTGAGTTGACGGACAGGGAGGACCACAAAAGGGGGAAATGGAAGAGAGAGGGATGACAGAGAGATAACAGGGAAAAGGGAGGTGAGAGATTGGAAGGAGGACAGAAGAAGATGGAAAGAGAGAGAGAGAAAAGAGAGATGCGGTCAGACTTGAAGTTCTGGACAAATACTGTCAGGCCGTAACACTCACACATACACATATCACTCTTTCCTCCTCTCCTTAATTCTCCCCACCATGCTTCCTCTTTTGCCCCCCCTTCCTCCCTCCCAGGGCCTGTGGGGGGTGTGTGTTACTCACTCTGGGGGCGGAGGCTTGGTCCGGGCCCATACCACTGATCTGCAGTGCCCTGGTCTCTGCCAGCTCTGTCCTGGTCGCCCGCCGCCTGCAGGGTGGGAAATTCCTCGCGAGAGAATGGCGACGGTCGGCTTGATCCCTTTCCACCTGAGAGAGGAAGGGAGATAGAGGGAGGGAGAGAGAGGGGAGGGAGAGGGTGCAGGAGAAAGAGGGGGACAGAAAGAGAGAAGGGTAAGGGAGCAGGTGAAGAAAAGGGGGAGAGAGGTAGTTGTAAGACAGAAAAGGAATTGACAGCAGGAGAGAAAGAGAAAGGAGAATGCTGTCAGAACTGGAACGCTGGGGAAATACTGTAAGGGCTCGGCCCTGGCAGATAGAAAACAATTTAAACAAAACACCAGACAGAAAGACACTCCAGAAAAGCAATGAGGAAGAGAAGGCAATAGGTGAGGTAGGAGGGAAAGAGACAGAAAGAGAGAGGTGCAGAAAGACTCACCATCTCCTTGTGCTCCATGTGTAACATTGGCCGGAGCCCAAGACCTTCCCCCTGCGGCTAGCGCTGAACCCGGGGCCTGCAACACACAAACCCACATTTATACACCCCATTAATACACACACACACACACACACACACACACACACACACACACACACACACACACACACACACACACACACACACACACACACACACACACACACACACACACACACACACACACACACACACACACACACACACACACAGATTAATATGCACACAAACAGATTAACACACAGACATGCACCCCCAGAAACACAAATACACAAGAGTCAGTTTGAGGAGCAGAAAGGTGTTGAGGTGTTTTGTGTCTTGTTTGGAGGTACAGTGCCACTCCGTGTGTGTGTCTGCGTGTGTAGATGCATGAGGTGGGTTTGGGGGGAGGCGGTGGAATTTGGCACACTCCGTGCGCAGACCATACCTCTGTTGCTGGCGGGGTTCTCGGCCGGGTCGACGCAGGCGTCTGCGAAGCCGCAGGTTGCTGCGACTCCGGCTGCGGAGTTGACAATACATCGGTACTGCAGGGGAGAGAAAAGCAGGTCAGCGCTGGGCAGGCCAAAGGGGTGTGGCTTCACAAACCCTGCCTTAAAGGTAGGCGGAGCTACCAAATTCCACTGAATAGCTATCCTGCTTCAACCAATCAGCTTCAGTCAGTACCCCCATAGTAAAATACACACAGAGTGCGTACACACACACAGCGCATTACATGAGAGCACGCACACACACACACACACACACACACACACACACACACACACACACACAGCGCATTACATGCACTCATGAGCACACACACACACACACACACACACACACGTTCACACACACACACACACACCTCTTTGGGTCGGCAGGTTCCTGCTTGCTTGCCCATCCTGTGCCGTCTTTGGGAACGAGCGAGACGTTGGGGTCGTTGCCTTTGTTCTCCGCCTTCAGACTGGGCAGGTTGGCTGGGGGGGGCATACGCCGCGCGGAGGCAACTTTACCAAGAGACTGCAGGCCATGACGGGGGGGAACTGGCCAATCAGAGGAGGGAGAGAGAGAGAGAGGAGAGAAGATGAGGAGGAGGAGAGAATGGGAGAGGAAGTGCAAGCAAGGGAAGGATAGAAAGATCAAGGGAGATTGGGAGAGGGAGGGAAAGAAGGAGCAGGAGACAGAAAGTTTTATGTGGATAGGGAGAAAAACAGAGGAGAGAGGAAAGATTTTGGGAGGGTTGAGAGAGATGAATAGAGGGAATAAGTAAGTGAAATTGGGAGAGGAAGGCAGAGGGGGAGAGGAAGGAGATGGGGGGAAGAATGAGAACGAGAGGAAGGGAGGGAAAGGAAGAGGAAGATCGGGGTAGAGAGAGGGAGGGAGGGAGAGCAGAGGGAAAAGGGAGAGAGAGGAGAAGTTAACCACACTGTCTGCACAAGCCCCACCCAAAAAAAAAAAAAAAAAAAAAAAACCCCGGAGGGAGGGTCAACAACCTATACGCTGCTAATAAAAGCAAAGTATGGATAACGTATACCCTCCTGGCTCAACACTCGACAGTGTTTGCTCAAGTTAACCCTGGGATTTAAGGCCACCGCGAGGAAACATAAGCTGGGGGGGAAGGGGGCGGAGAAACGGAACACATTCTGAGGAGGAGGTACAGAAAGGGGAGAGGAAGGGGAGGAAAAACAAAAAAAATAAAAAAAAAAATAAAAATAACCTTACCAACAGGCTTCTGCGCTTCCAAGCTCTTTCCTTTGTAGGTGTCAAACAGGTTGAGAGACGCATACTTGGTTTTGCCGTCCTTCCCCTTTGCAGTTTGGCCAGAGCGCTCGGACATCGCGCTGTCCGCTCATTGAGTATGGTGAACCCTGAGACTGTGGGGGGCAAAAGGGGGGAGAACCGTTACTAAACCACCTTCACTGCCATCAATAAACAATAACAGAACAAACAAAAAGATAAAACTACTGCTGATTTTGAGTGTAACACATAAAAAGAAAACTACACCCTCAAGCACATATATAAACCAGATCTAAATATGCATAGCCATTAGTGTCTATGCAGACACACACAAACTTGCATATATACACAATGACGATGTTTAGACACACAACATCCTTTGTAAAAGACAAAAGGAACGCACAAATATAGACCCCTTCAGCACTTTATATTGCAAACATAATAAGAGATGGAGAAATGGATTTTTCACCAAGAGCTGACCTAAACTTCTCCCATTTTAGACATGACAGCAGCAATGGGTACCATAACCCAGTACCACAACGGTACATGTTCCCATAACAACCATTACAACGACCAGAGAGTTCCACCCCAATTCCTTTGCAGTTACAACTATATTGTAATGTCATCACATGCTCTTTATTTTACCGCTGGTATCGGCCCAGGTGCCAGTATCATTTTTGAAAGACTAACCATCTCTGCTAGACAACCTGGTGGCCTACAATCAGGTTTCTCAAAAAGACTGACAGGTACATCCAAATGCTGTTAAGAACAGGGGTGGAAACCCCAACTCCAGAAAGCCACAGTGTCTGCAGGTTTAACTCCAGTCCTGTAGGGGGCAGTGTCTGCAGGTTTAACTCCAGTCCTGTAGGGGGCAGTGTCTGCAGGTTTAACTCCAGTCCTGGAGGGCCGCAGTGTCTGCAGGTTTAACTCCAGTCCTATAGGGGGCAGTGTCTGCAGGTTTAACTCCAGTCCTGGAGGGCCGCAGTGTCTGCAGGTTTAACTCCAGTCCTGGAGGGCAGCAGTGTCTGCAGGTTTAACTCTAGTCCTGGAGGGCCGCAGTGTCTGCAGGTTTAACTCCAGTCCTGGAGGGGCAGTGTCTGCAGGTTTAACTCCAGTCCTGGAGGGGGCAGTGTCTGCAGGTTTAACTCCAGTCCTGGAGGGCCGCAGTGTCTGCAGGTTTAACTCCAGTCCTGGAGGGCCGCAGTGTCTGCAGGTTTAACTGCAGTCCTGGAGGGCCGCAGTGTCTGCAGGTTTAACCCCAGTCCTGGAGGGCTGCAGTGTCTGCAGGTTTAACTCCAGTCCTGGAGGGCCGCAGTGTCTGCAGGTTTAACTCCATTCTTGGAGGGCCACAGTGTCTGCTAGTTTAACTCCAGTCCTGGAGGTCCACAGTGTCTGCTAGTTTAACTCCATTCCTGTAGGGCCGCAGTGTCTGCTAGTTTAACTCCATTCCTGGAGGGCCGCAGTGTCTGCAGGTTTAACTCCATTCCTGGAGGGCCGCAGTGTCTGGAGGGTTTTGTGATTTCCTTTCAGAATCAGCAGCTAGACTTAGACAACGAGTGGGCATTCTTTAGCCATATGAGAGTAAAATCTCCATAGACAAATGCTTAAACACAAAAAAACTGGCATTAAGACCGCCCACCAGGAAAGACGTTGCGCACCTCTGCCTCAGAAAATACCAGAATTAAATCTGGCCCCAAATTGACCCAAAACACAGCCAAGCTTGAGGAATACAGAGTTTACTATGAAACAGCCTATGCAGTGAAATAATGTATGCAGTGAAACAATGGACACTGCCTGTGCTAAAACGGGAGTCAAGCTGAACGAACATCTGGCCTATCAATAGTTTGACTGGTGCATACACAAATATATGTTTTAGGGAAACTGACATGGAATATTTGGCCAGGACAAATGTTTAAAAAAAAAAAAAAAAAAAATTCTTCTGTTGGTAATCTATAATGTCAATTAAACTGCAGCTCTGAGAGGAGTCCTTTCATACATCAAAAGAGCTGAGGTATCTAACTAGTGACGTCACAGCAGAGGAGGATTGTGGGATTTCTCTGCATGGAGCCGTCTCTGCAAGAAGATGACACGTGAATAAACCACCTGCTTTTCTAACTTTGCGTAATATTTTAAGATCGTGCAAAGCTGTGATATTTGTCAAGTTCTACTGTGTGCAAGGGTGTGGCTGCTCCTCGCCTTTCATTTTTCAGACCCTGAACGTCTCTGGAGGTCGCTGGTATTCGGCTTTATTGCTTAACGTTCAGCTCTTTATGGGCTGCGTTCTGGCATACCCAAGTCTGCTACCTCTAGCTCAGACGTTATTGTCCAAAAGTCAGCATTACCAGATTATTCAACTGCAAAAATCTGTTGCAATCAGATCTCTGTTTACAGTATCACCACCCCAATTTTGTGCATATTTTTCCGCCTCAGTTATGACCACTGAAATTTGTGCAGTCAATCAGTGCATTTGCCCAATAGCCAGTGACTATTTCACAGCCTGCAGGTGAGACTGCACCAATTGGGGAAGCTAGCACAGTGTCAGAAGAGACTCATTTCTCCTTGCGCCCAACTTCCACAATCCGTGAGCACATCTGTCAGGAGAAATTAATCAAGTAGCTTCCTGTCGATGGAAAATCTCCCTGGGTGGGAAAAAAAAAAAGAGGCAAATTTACACAGCCTAGACTCGAACCTGCAGCCACAGAGCACAAAGCATTGAGAAAATACAGCCGCGGAGCAGGTTCAACCTCTGTAGCCAACACCTTCAACGGCTAACAACCAAAACAACTAATCCAACAGGAAGCAGTTATTAATTCATTATTACAAGCATATCCGAAATGCAGCATTTGACAGACTCAAGGCCTGACTCGGTGGTATCAGTCTACAGTGACTGAGTTATGATGTGTCCACTCCTGAATTCCCTCCCCACCCCTGCGTTAATGGACTGTTCTGTCCCAGGAGAGATTGAGCGCTACAGGAAGCCAATCCTTCCGTGCCAGGCTTGTACACCTCCCAAATAAACCGGGTCCAATCACAGGAAATGACCACTATTTCCTAACCAATGAAGGCAGGGGCGAAAACGAGCCATTCACACAGAGTTTAACCTGGAGGAACCTGGTGAAATACACCAGTGCACTTGTACGGTGCACTGTCAGAGGATCGAACAAAAGTGTAGACCATAATTTCCCCCATTGTGGCGCTCCCTGCTGCATTAAGTGCAGCTCCCAGAGAATAAAGCGAGAGAGTGTCCTGGAGATGACTTATGATCTCCTCACCGTCTGAGTTCTGAGACCACAGGAAACAAGTCAAGGACTGGGACAGAGTACTTCTGTAGCCACGCGACTTCCACGCTGGCGCAGGTTAAAAACGGCACAACACGGGGAGAGGTGACCGCAAGAACCGGGGTTGCCATGGCGATCAACAATAAATGATGTTCTTCTGGAGTCTGCCTTGAGAGAGGGCGCTTCCATGGCAACACCAGTAGGCAAGTAGGCTTTTACAGCTCACCAATAAAATCTGGTGGCCTAATCTGTCCGGCACATTTTTGTTTTCTGTCAGGATCATAAGGATTCTTCCTTTTATCTACCGCCAGGTAAGACACAAGATGGGCATGGGTTCACTGAAACACCTTCACAAGATATTTTTTTTTTTTTTAATTTTAAGACCAACCTGAAACAAACACAACAAACTAAAACAAAGAACCCATGGGAAATTCTTGACCAAAAGGACAATCTTTTTTTTCTTGCCAATGTAATACATGAGAAAAATGACTATGGTTTTAACATAAACTTGTAATTGTTCTTGATGGAAAATGTGACATGTCTTATGTATATGACCGCCACAGTCACTGTTCTCAAGCTGTCTCTCATTGGAAAGGACGCAGTTCTACCAAACTACATAGAAATGACTGGCTATGGCTTTCAGTCACAACAGACACACATCTCCAGGTCAATATCATCTGAATGAACCTGCGCTTAGTAATGTATTTCACTTGAAAGCTGAACAAGTTCACTCCCCACACCAATGCCATCCAAGTAAACTTACTGTATGTAAGTCTGTACTTAAGTCTTTTCTGGAGGTACCGTACACTTTTTGTACCACAACACAAATTTTACAAGCACACTGCATGGAAAAACACATTTAAAGTGAAACAAATCCATTGATATGCAGTATGATTCATGTTTTATATGTATTTGCCCTTTGAAAAGTGTATAAGAGTTCAGATGGGGAAGGTTTTCATTAACCATCATTCTCAAACTGATGGTTGCCAGAACACAGAAAGCTGTCAATTTAATGGCAAATACTACTCTGTACTGGAGGAGTGCATGACCTGTACTGAAATGCCCACCTTACACAGGGCTACGGAGGATTACATTATAATTGAGGGCAGATGGTCTTTTTTTTTAGTGGCAAAACTACTTAATGAAGCAACCTGAAAACCTCCTTGACGAAGACAAACCAATGCCATTGTGACTCTACCACAGATAATTCTACAATACACCTAGGCTCCAACTTTAGCGGTCCAGATCGCATCCCACAGCTCCAATTAAGACAAAAAAATTGGCCATTAACAAGCAGAAATGAGTGTGGAGAAATATCAGTTTCACAGAACCTCAGTGTCTTAAATCCATCTATGTTAATGGCTTATTATTAAAGCACCCATTAGAACCCAAACCCTATTCACAGCACACAATTTTACACTTTCACATAGGATCCCTCGGAAGTCTATTTGAAACATGACTGGTCATTCTTTGTATTTAGTAATCTCCAAATAAAGACTACACCACAATTTGAGCCAAATGCACTGCCAGCAAGAAGCGTGAATCACAATGGTACATCGTGAGATTAGTTAGATTTAATCCACAGCGGCAGTGTTAGCCGATACAGGGCAAATACTAGAAGCTGGCAAGCAACCAACAATGCAGGAAAATCTATGCCTTCAATAATATAAAAATTTGTAACCAAGTACAAATCAAGCCATCCATTCACCTGGATGGATGGCACACTAAAGTAACACAATTAATACGTATTGACCCGATTCTAAAGTAACATCTAGAATGTTCAACCCTTGTTAGCTAGCTAACAACCTTGCAAATATGCAAAGCGCCATTGCATTAAACGAGCCATATATACATGTGTCCAGTTTATACAACAAAGAGCATCTCAGCTATTTCCTTCTTCAGTTGCACGTTGACTAGTTATCTTTTGTTAGCTACTGTTAGCAGACGTTAAAATGCTCACTCAGAGATCGTAGTTGAAATACATGCCTGGCTAGTTGGCAATAACTAGCTAGCTACCTGAATCGCTACAACAAACCATGGAGATTAGAAAATTAGGTCGGTGGATACGTTACGTAGCAAAGCACAAGTGGCTAGAAACGTTAGCATTGGATGTGGTTGAAGGCCTTTAGCAATTGCTATCTTATGCTAGCTCGCTCTCAGTTGACTTGTATTAATATAACTGCACCCACAAAAAGAACTTAGCTAGCCAACAACGATATGTGGGGGGTGTAGCTATGCAGAAAGTTAGTTAGCATGATACAGCTTTTTACCCGACATCACACTGGATAAAACTAATTTATCAATCTGGACCGACGATTAGCCAGCGGGTATATTTTTCTAAAATGGTACACAGCTCATTCATGTTAGCCAGCTCACACATTAGAGGGCTACGTTTAAAACCCTCCGCGCTAGCAATAGCAGAATCAATTCACCAGCAAAAGCTAGCCACATCTAAATGTGGCCGCCGTGTTTAGTTTGGGAGGCTATCTGTGTAGCTACTGTTTCATAACAGGACAACAACCCCACATAATATCAATTAAACAGCACTTATCACTCAGATCCACGTTGAACACGGTTCATAAACTCAAAATTCATAAAATGAACCATCATTTATTAACCTCCGACATTTGTAAACCCTTAGCTAAATTAGCCATATAGAAAAGAACAAAACAAAATGGCGGCAGTAGGCTAGGCCCAACTGCTCAGACAACAACAAGCCGGTGATGGCTACATCAGTGGAAGGACGAGAGGTAGTTACGACACACTGTTTCCTAAAACGATTCTCCCTCTTTCTGTCTTTATTCGAAATTCAATTTCACTTTTACACTCTTCCAAGGTACATCACAGCTCTCCCACTGCCCTTCTCGTTTATGCTATTCTATCTGACGTCTCACGTTAGCCAAGTAGCGAGCTGACGTTAGCCATCCAACAATAATAGCCAGCCTGCTAGGTGCCAAGGTAGGTAACATATTTATTTTCGAAACCTCAAAAGCAACACTGATATACTGACCTGGCCTTGTCCCGACTTGTCTCGAGGTTGTATCGCTGAGTAATAAAACTGTTAGCTAGCTAGCTAAACCACCAATACCAATTAGCTGCAGCTAGCTTGAAGCTAGCTAGCTATCGAAGAAGCCCGAATAAAAAGAAAATATATTTTAATATAAAATCGGTAAGGGGGCTACTGTAGACGGATGTGTATAATGCTGCTTAACGGCGCTCCTTTTTCTTTTTTCCTCAACAAAATACTTGTAAAAAGAAAAAGAAAAAATATTACAGAGCGAGGCAGATCCGTCACTACAAGAGCCGTCAACGGCTACTGGAGACGGCAGAGCAGAAGGGGTGGAGAGCAGGCGCGCGGGGGGCGGGGTAATATTAACATAATGAGTTCCGAATCCGCCTTTCAGCCAATCAGCTAACACGTAAGGGATTGATTCGTATTTGCATGGATTTAAATCACACCCTGTCTTCGGTGTTGTGAGGTCGTCTTCTTTTTATTTACGTAATGCCTTCTGGGGTTGAAACCACCCCGTCTTGTCCACCGGATGTACAGACCGCTAGTTACTTGTTCTTACGTCAGAATCGAATGAGTTATGAAAAGTAACAGCCAGACACTTCCCACTACATGCGTATACGGATATGTATTCAATATTACTGTCAAGCATCACATTTAATATTTACTAAGCCAAAGCTTGCATATCTAATAGTCAAACCTACTCTGTAGCCCTTTTCTACCAGGTTTGTCCCTGGTAAAAATTAAAACTTTCTCAAGAGAGACTTGGCCAAGAAGGGCAAAGCATTTAGTTTCAGACAATCCAAGGTAACAACATACAATAAGAACATAGAAAAGCAAAATTTGCAAAAACACAATAAAGTGCAGCAAGAAATCAATTCACAGCTAGAGCATTTGCAATTTTCCTAATACAGTCTGCTTCCAGCCTATTAGCAGTAGCTTTAAGTACAGCAAGAGTGACCAAGGTGTGAGGTTTTCAAATCGTTCTGTAGGGCACCCCAGGCAGAGCGTGCAGAGTGGATTAATGCCTATTATACCTAGCTCAGTGTGAGTCTGGGGGACAGCCAAAGACAGAATGTCTGATGACAAAAACATGCCAAGGACTATGTCTTCACATGGATGGAGCAAACCAGTTCAAACTGGCATGTACCTGTAAACATGGTGTGCTGTTCTCTTCCACTCCACAGCTTCATTTCCAAAACAGAAGGATCCTATAACCTGCCATTTTTTGTTGTCCCTCAGCTCTTGATTGATTGACTAGCATGGTTGATTGCACATTTTAATGACCTCCGCTGATGTGCCACAAATCTGGCTCACAAGCTGACTTTGGTAAATATAATAGAAAAAATAGACTTTTCTGTTAATGAAACTAGCAATAAATCAATTAGATGTGTTCAAAATACACAATAACAGTTCACTATCTGCCTGTGAGGTAAAACAGCCTCTTAAATATTTCTACTTCAGCATGTTCACCAGTTAGCCAGCTTCATGGTAAACACTCCTGGTTTGTTGCATCTGATCTGGTTGCTGATTTTAAGGCATAAACAAACCCCATTTTACCCTGCTGTTCCCCAAGGAAAGGGGTGTCTATGCCTGGGCTATGGGGTCTCTAAACCTGGTGTTTTAAACGCAATACACATTTTGATCACTTGATGGCAGTGTTGCAAAAGAAAAATTGCATAACATTTCAGCAGGGTTGAACTCAAACATCACTTTCTTTGCATGTGGTACACTTAATCTCATTATTGGCGCCTAATTGGTTTTTCATTTCTAGCTTCTCATTTAAATTCTTTATGTGTGTTTTAAAAAATCTACAGCTGGCTAAGCCTAACTTTCAGAATATGTTGGTCCAACACACTGCCTTCCTTGAGTCTTTCTAGACAAGTTGCACTTCAAAAGCTGAATAGTCAATAATCAAGAAAGGACAGCTAAAATTATTTCTAATATAATTTCTGTTTATTATACATTGTTTAATTAGGTCAGTAGCCATTATTCCAGCAGTTCAAATCAAAGTTACTTGACCAATTTAAAAACGGTTTGTCATCCATCAATGGCTAAACTATGGAGTCGCACTTAGTCTCACTCAGCAACACAAAAACACACATTCATCTTTTGTTAAAGAAAGATGGTTTATTCTGTATGTACATCATTTACAGAGGATGGAAAGATTCCCAATTACCTGGAATTGAGTTCTAAACTCAGGAAACAGACTCAGGTGAATGACAAACAAACCCAGGAAAATTCAGTGGACCCCGCCAGTTCATACGCTGGATCAAGTCTGAGCGATGCCCCTTTTGATTTCAGTTGCTAAGGAGATGGTTTATATTTTCAAGAAAAATTATCTGCAAAATTGACAACTGAAACAGTCAATGCATAACAACAATAGAACAAACAAATTCAAATTCACAATGTACACACACACACACACACATAAAACACACACACACACACCTTCCCTTTGTGGGTTATGAAGAAGTTTAACTTCCAACCCCCAAAAAAAAAAAAAAAAAACAGATCACTAATAGCTGTCAGAAAATACAGCAAAGGAGTGAGAGACATGTACAGTAAGAATTAAATAAGAATTACATTAAAGGATCATTAAAATGTAGATGGGAGAACCATAGGGGGCGCCAGAGAGACAGGTCTATCACAGACACTGTCATTGGCTGTCTGGCAAGGAGGCGGTACTTCAGTCTGGCAAATAATCAAAATCTTTACATGCTTGAGCATGGCAAGCCAGTAACTTACTAAACTAGTGACTAAACTTAGTGAAATGATACAAACAGGCGATTGGGAGGAAGGGTGATCAATCGAAGTGGTATGTCCTCTCAGAGAAAAGAATAGTAGCATTTCCCCCAACACAAATCAATCAATATTGGACTTCAGAGGAAAATAAAAATTAAATCCATGCAAATACATCCTTAGTTATTGTCTTTGAAGTATCTTGCATATATAAAAAAATACCTTCATATTCCACTTTTTTCAACATTTCATTATTTTAATGCACATTGCAGAAAATGTAATAAAAATACATTAGTGTGTATGGACAAAACTGCATTTTAAAGCAGAAAATATTGATCCAGTCTGTAATATATGTTGTGTATTTATAAAACAATTTTGTATTCCATGCAGTTTGCATTTTGTGCCTGCTTTTTTTCCACAAAGCAAACTTCAATGCCTTACATTCTTACAGTGCAAAATGCAACTTTGGTGAAACGAGGTGATGGTGCAAATTTGGGTCCCGTTTGGCCCACACATTTTGGAAGACTGGTGTTTATTGAAAAGGTATCAGTATTCTGCAGATGTGTTTAGTGGTGTCTACAGGGCTGCATTCTTTAGCAATGTTGGACCGCCATGTGCACTGGGGACATAACAACAATGCCTGCCAGGCTCTTTGATCAGCAGTTCAATCATAAACATGCTCAAATATGACATGACACGCAAACATGAGGGGCGGGGGAAAAATCACAAGAGTCCTCTTACAGTACAATAAATTCACTTCATTCAATACAGGGAAAATAATGTCAAAGCGAAAGAGCAACGAGGAGGAAAAAAAAAAACAGCCTTTCTTTCCCCTTTTGTTTTGTGGCAAACAAAACAGCTCCCTGACAGACTGAGAGAAAGAGCGATGGATCAGGTAGTCACGTGACCTGAGGTTTTAGCTACCAAACAGGAAGTGAGAGTCATTTGGCATGCCACTTAAATGCAGCGATCACGGCTAGCGGCTCAGGCCCAGCCAAGCAGGTGCACATGCTCAATTAAAGTAGATCAGAGCTTCTGTGTGGGTGAAGTGTTTCTGTTCAATCCCAGCAGACAAAAACACCTGTTTCAACTGATCTTGGTCTTAAATCAAACGTTTGATTAATGTAATGCATTTTTTTTTTTTTTTTCTAGGCTCCAACAAAGTATCGCACAACACCCTTTTCTGGCGGGAATAGATGGTCCTGAGCGAGAGCACCCCCTACTGATTCTTGTTGGAAAAATGTTTGTTCCAATGAAGTGATTCTGTTGGCTGGTCATGTAATTTTTTTCAGTTTCAAGTATTAATTTAAGCACATGATTTTTTAAAAATTTGTGGCAAATAAATGTATACATTTTTAATTCTAAGGCTCAAAATTCCACCCAACGAAAGATGGTGGGGGGGGGGCATTAAACAGAGGACAGTTGCAACTTGTGATGAAGACTTGCAGGTTGAAACATCAAACCCAAACCACAGACCTGAGTGATATTTTCCTAATTTTGGAGCATTTTTTTTTTTCTCCATTCTTCATTTCCTCATGTGGTCACCTGTGCCACCCTCCTTCACTCCGTGCCCCTCCCACACCGCGACTCTACCTGCCCCCGTACAGGTGTATCTTGGCGAAGGAGATGGTCTCGTAAGGTGTCTTGTGCCCCTTCTCGTAAATGACATATATGTACTTCCTGTCGTCCGTGGCCCCGCCTACAAGTGACGTCATGGCGGAGTAGCCGCTGGGCCCCGCCCATATCTGCACCGCATCCTTCTCCCAGGACGAACCGTTTGTCAGAGACCATCGCAGGGTCAGATTAATCCCTGAGAGGGAGAGAGAGAGGGAGAGAGTGAAAGAGATGGAGAGAGTGAAAGAGAGACATGTTAGTGTGGTTGATAGCATGCAGTAGCCACACCCTTAAACAGACCCCTCCCTCTGATCCCTAGCCCCTCCCACTGGAAATCAACCCTTCCCCTTTACGATGTCAGTGAACTGAGGTACATCAATTAACTGTTAATGAACTCTCTCTTCCGCTCCCTCCCTCCCACCCTTTGTAAATCTTTCTCACTGTGCTTGCTGGTTGTTTGCTTGGTTGGTGAAGCACAGGGCCTGCCCTTCTCTCTCCCCCCCTCCCTCCCTCCCCTCTCCCTCTCTCTCACGGTGCTCGGTGCTGGCGGGGTTGGTGAAGTACAGGGCCTGCCCTTCTCTCCCTCCCTCCTTCTCCTTCCCTCCTCCCTCTCTCTCACGGTGCTCGGTGCTGGCGGGGTTGGTGAAGTACAGGGCCTGCCCTTCTCTCTCCCCCTGGCGGGGTTGGTGAAGTACAGGGCTTGCCCCTTCCCTCTTCCCCCTCTCTCACGGGGTGCTCGGTGCTGGCGGGGTTGGTGAAGTACAGGGCCTGCCCTTCTCTCTCCCCCCCTCCCCTTCCCTCTCCCTCTCTCTCTCACGGTGCTCGGTGCTGGCGGGGTTGGTGAAGTACAGGGCCTGCCCTTCTCTCCCTCCCTCCCTCCTTCTCCCCTCCTGAAGCACAGGGCCCCCCCCCCCTCCCTCCCCTCCCTCCCCCCTCCCCCCTCCCCCTCCCTCTCCCCTCACGGTGCTCGGTGCTCGGTGCTGGCGGGGTTGGTGAAGTACAGCACCCCCTCTTTCTGCAGGGCTCCAGCAGCCACCACGGGATCCACCAGGGTGGTGTCGAAGCCCAGGTTCTCCACGGGGAGCGACTCGCCCCCGTCCGTGCTGCGCACCACCACCCTGCAGCGGCAGTGGTAGTTGTTCTGGTTTCGGGCGTTGATCACGATGCTGCCGTCCTCCATCTCCACCGGCTGCAGGGCGGAGAAGGGAGGGGATTTTCCATGAGGAAGAACAACAACTACACACCACACCTACTCTGCATTCTCTTCTTTCCTCTTTCCCTCCATCCTTCCCTCCTTCCATCTCTACAGGCTACAGGTCCATTACAGTCATGTAGCTAACGCTTTTATCCAAAACAACTTACACTTAATGAACTAACCGAGGCTCAAGGGACAGCTATGGAGTTCTTGTTCTAGACTGTGGCTTGAACCACCAACCTCAGGGCTCCCAGTCATGTACCTTAGCCACTAGACTACAGGCTGCCCCAAGGAATACATGGGGAAAGGGAGGGAATTGTTTCGTAAATAGAATAAATCATTTCCTGAACAGGGCTGGAAAAAAAAAAAAGAAGAAAAATCCTGAACATTCTTGGCTAATGGAAGCCCTGATTACAAAACAATATGAGTATCTAAGAGATGACATGATGCAAGTTTCTTTCTCTCTCCTCTCCCTCCCTCCCTCCCTCCCTCCCTCCCCCTCCCCCTCCTCCCTCCCTCCCTCTCTCCCCCCTCCCTCCCTCTCCCCCCTCACCTGGCACTCGTCGGGGTTGAAGTCCAGGTCCTGTTTTTTCTGGTTGTACGGGATGCTCTTCAGCATGGCACCGTACCGCCAGTTGGCGCCGTGGTCATCACTCAGGACGCAGAAGATCCCGTCGCCCCCCAGGGACCCGTGTCCACATACGATCAGCCGGCCCACCGCGGGGGGGTACCGTTTCTGGGGGGGGTTTAGTTTATATTTAGCTTTTTACCAGACAGTTTGTGATAGATGGACTATGATGGGACTATAACATGGACAGGGATATTTCAGCTAAAATGGAAGCTAGTCTTTTCCCCCTTTTTACAACACACACACACACACAGACACATGTGTACCTGGATGCCGAAGCCGGGCCCCGGGGCAAAGCTCTTGACGCCCAACTCCACAGACAGATTTCGAGGGCGGGACCAGGTGAGGCCGTCGTCCAGGCTCTGCACCATCATGGTGCTGGATGGACTGCACTGGTACCGATGGAAGCACAGAGAGTACAGCAGGATGACGGAGCCCACCTCCTCATCCACCACCACCGAGCCCAGGTTCAGTCCGTCCGCCAGGGACCCGTCATCCACGATGAACGAGGTGGGGGACCAGGTGGCTCCTGCAGGGCGAGCGGGGGGGGAGTGAACATGTGTAAATATGCACATATATGCAGGTATGCATCGCTTAACGCCCACAATACGTTCTGTGAAATAGAATGCTATGTGACTTGGACGCTCTGCAAACACCATACAACCAAAGCTACCTGGGATACTGCAGTGTACCTGTATTGGCTAAATGTCCATGATACTGTACCCATACAGTCCTGTATTTCAGCTAATGTATCTGGCAGGGTAATATATGGGTTAAACAGGTTACGTCCGCTACGTCCTGTTCTCCGATTGGGATTTCTGAACCTTGTGGGACCTCGGACGTATATGCAGTCGGACGTTGCCCAAACAGACATTATATACTTGTACATGCACAGATCTGTGTGTATGTATGTTCATGTGTATATTGTATGTGTGTACATTCCTGTGTATACCTGTGTTTATGTTCTCTGTAAGCAAGTGTGTATATACTGCAAATGTGTGTGTCTATATGAGTACATTCCTGATTATGCATGTGTTTATGTTTTATGTGTGTGTGTGTGTCTGTATGTGTACATTCATGTGTTTGTGTGTGTTTATGCTCGCTGTAAGCGTGGGCTCACCGCGGTCGGTGGAGCGGCGCAGGGCGATGAACTTGGCGCCGATGTCACTGGACGACTTCTTCCGCGCCTCGGAGAAGGCCAGCAGGCTGCCCTTCGGAGTGAAGCTGAGGAGAGGGATCCGATAGGTGTTCACCTGCCCAGCCCCGCCTCCTACCCAGAGCAGCTGCTCATCGTACACCAGCGGCTCGATCTGGGGGGGGACAGCGAAAGAATGAAATACAGAGGACAGAGAGGAGAGAGCCAAGGAGAGACAGGAAGACACCAAGAGAAGGAAATATGAGAGAGGGAAGATGACAGAAAGAGAGAGAGAGTGAATGAGTGAGACAGAAAAAGTTGCAAAATATTTCACGTGTCTAATGGCAAGTACTGTATCTGCCACTGAAGGCTTATATCATATGGGCGCCCCCTAGTGTGAAAGATAAAACCGATCACAACAAGATTATGAAATGCGGAATAATATCCCAGTGTGGTTTTTTTTTTTTAATCCGTCATGCTATTTCCCTTTGCTTTCACAAGACAATGGACAACAAACTGACAGACTCCTTGAGCCATAACATTGGGTTTCTCCCTGTAAATACATTTATACTGGAGCAAAAAAACAGTAACAAAAATGTGAAACATTCTTCTCCCTTATAAGTTAACCTGCCCAGCTGTACCTGGTTAATGCTGTATGGGTGTGTGAGTACATGTGTGCATCTCCTTGCATCATTTAAACCTTTACAAAACTAAAGATACGAAAAAGAGGAAAGCAAAAGGGGAAAAACAAATTCTTATTCCACCAACAGACTGTCCTCTTCCCCCTTCGACTTCGACATCTTGGTAGGGGAAAACAAAACAAAACAGGTAGCAGCACAAACTTAAAATGAATATATGTTCTATCTTAAATTCAGGTATTTCACCTTTTGTAAACAAAAGCTGCATAAATTAGACTGCTTATATTATATATATATATATATATATATATATATATATATGACAACAGATTAGCCAATATAATAACCTGCAATGGCTCATGGGAAATGTTGGTAAAATGTCACATGCATCGATGTGACAGATGGAAAACCCCTGCCAGCCAAAACTCTGTCAGAAACCGAGACAGGAAGAAGCTGAACTGAACTCAGTATATTGAGGGAAAAAAATAATTATTTCTGTTTACTTATGAGTCAAATTTCAGGTCCCATTTGAGCTAAGCTTATGTCCTGATTTTTACTTTTAGAAATTCTCACAAAACAGAAACAGAGAGGTCACACAGGACTTTATTAAGCTTTCAGGAACATGAATCCCCCTCATCTGCTCAGTAACTTCACAAACAGCGTTTCTGTTTTCCCACCTGTAATAAATGCCATAACATAACATACTTTCACTTGAAGTATAGATTTACAGTAAAAGAGAACTTTATGGCCTCTGGCACGCTCAATGCTTGTGCAGTTTTGGTCCATGTGCACACCAGAGACAAAATAGCACAGCAATCAGAATGCAAAAAGAGGAACCTTGAACAGAATATCTCCAATCTGAGTCCTGTTTATATAGCAACTAACTTCTCTCCTGGATGATTATCCCAGCGGCCAATCAAAAAAGAAACTTGTCATTCTGCACGGACCTTGAGTGCAACTTCCTGCGCTGTTGCGCCTCTCCATATTTATATAAACAATTCCAGTTAAGTGTAGTGTATGGATTGTGCTAGTTCACCGCAAAAAGTTTGTTCTCTTGAATCAGAACTTGCACACAACTGGACAAAAATGTGTTCCCCTATTTGCGATACTTAATTCCTGTCTTGTGCCCGCTCATAACCAGTTCCTCATCTTGGCAAATAAGAATATTTAAAAACGGGAAATCTCTGTCCCACCAAGAGCCCACATCTTCGCCATCCTCTGTATTCACACGAGTCCTCTCTCGCCAAAGATCTGTGAGGTTCCTGGTTTCAGCGTTTGACTGGCGACACACCTGGCAGTTACATTACATCACAGTCACGCTACAATAATGTTACCTCCTCGTGATACAATAAAGCTTACAATATCGTTTTACAATACTGTTTTTCATCTTCGGGAAAAGAATGACTGTCAATTTCACATCCAAAAAAGCAAGAATTAATAAGACTCGAAGTGACAGAGAAAAATGTCAAAATTAATAATTAAGTTGGCTGTATAACAACCACTTGAGACGTTTTCAACGCAGTAAATTCTTTTAAAAATACAGACCTGAAAATTCCCTGTGCTATCAAAATTCAACCCGCACAAAATCACTGATAGACTAGTACGCAGAGAGCAAGCTGCGATAAATAAACCCTAAGCATTTGCAGCTGAATACAAAACGATTTTAAAATCTTAAAAAAGGTATTTAAAAAACTTTAAGATTCGACACATGCAAAGTAAAATGCCAAGATGCTATAGCTAAAACGTTAACGATAAAACTTTGGAGATGTCGTTTAATATTGTTGTTGTTGTTGTTGTTTGTTGTTGTTGTTGTTGTTGTTGTTGTTGTTAAAACAGTTCGACGATATTCTCGGACAGAAAAGAAGACAGACGACATGAGTACCGGTTAGGAACCTGACATTGATCAAAGTGGTCAGTAGCAGCGAATATCTTATTCAACGATCACAGATGACTTCATACAGAGCCAAGATGACCTCAAGACAAAAAGCAAATGGGCAAAAACTGTACAATCTATCATTGCTGTAGACTTTGAAAATTACTCTGCAACTACCTGTCCGTAGGCAGCACACAAATACGGAATTGCAAAGAGGGAGAGCAAGACCAAAACTCCATTTCGTCCCATCGAACCAACGCTGGTAGCCAAGTCGCCGATCCGTTCTGTCGCACTCATCTTGCTCCTGCGGTAGTGATTCTTCCTCTGACTCTAGGCACCTAGCCTACGGGATATATAAATTAAAACTGCGTCCACAAGAATGTGCTCAAAGGTTACTCAGCGATATGTGGCGAACATCTCCGGAAGACGATGTAACAAACTACAAATAGGCTAAACTCGGGGTACAAGCCGAGCAAGTTTGTCATGTGACCGACAATTTAAAATTCACGTGATCACCTGGTCATATGATGCAAATATTTAAATTAAGTTTAGTTGAAATGATGCCATTTTGGCTCAAACAAGTGTGGGTTGTGCATCCACGCCGGAAGAGTTTAAGACAAAATGTCCGAACAAGGCGGAACACAGTTCTGTGTTCTTCTGGGGTGGACTCGGGACACTATGGACGTTGCAACTCGCAACTCATCCGCCATGTTCTGTTTTAAAATTGACAAGGCCGTGCATGTATGGTGCTCTTGTCAAAATAAATGTCGAAGGCTCAATATAAGTAAAAGTTGCACATTTCAATTTCAGAATGCTCATGTGCTGAAAACGATAACCAATACAAATCTGAGTTTACAGATTTGTGACCAGTTAATGCAATCAAAAATCTAAGTTTTCTAAAAATGCCATACTTTAATTCTGTATTCCATCACCAGCAATGCCGAGTGCAGAATTATTACTCAGGAGCAATCAATAGATCAGATTTCACTTCTTAAATGCATTTGGCAGTGGTTCGGTGTTTTGGAAAGAAAACATCCGTAAAAACAGCCGCAATGTGTTACAAGTACCGAACGGCGGAGTTCCTCCTCGGTTCCACGTAGTACAACAGCGGTGTACCTTTTTATTCCACAAGGTGGCGCATTGAAACCACAATCCCTAGTCAGCGGCGAGTGTTTTCACCCTGTAAGCAGTTGTTCTGCTGCGCTTTGACCAGCAAAAGGGAACTTAAAATGTGAACCTGGGGTGATATTGCGGGCCCACGGAAGGCGGCGTGGGCCACAGCAATAGAGTTTCCCTAGTAATAAAGCATAACTTCTCTATATCATAGAGGGTGACTACATACACAAATCTCAACTTACCCACCCCGCATCAAAAAAGTTATCAAACAATATTAAAAAGTGCAGGCTGCCAGCTATACACTATGTAAACACAACTGCTGTTGACTGAAGGCTCAGTGTTAATACATATGTGACATTGCCATATTTTCCACATCAGGTTATTATGACACATGGTAGCCTGCTAACTGATAGCATGTCTATGTCTATTCCATGTAAAGGTAATTCGCTTCTCTTACAAGAAGACATCCCCCATAACAACGTCTTCCTCCAGACCAGATCACTGGGAGGAGAAGTCCCCCTTGCCCTGAATCATCTCCATTAGCAAAGCCACCCTCTACTCTGGGTCCTCTCTGGGCAGCTGAGCGCTGCCCGTCGTTTGGCAGGGGAACAGAGAAAGTGCTTCAGGGACTAAAGTAAGGACCTAGTGAGGCGGTGTGATCTCACCTTCAGACTGTCGCCTGTGACAGGGCTTCTCGGCAGGCTCTGATGGCCAGCGTCGTCTGGGACGTTCACAACGGTGCAGTGGAGGGGAGGAACAAGGGGCACAGCACAACCGCTGTGGTGCTGGTCTGGGGGCTGGCCCACCCGTGGCAGAATGATCAGCTGAGAACGCTGAGCTCCCTTCCTCCTCCGGCCCTGTGCAATGACTGACAGGCAAGATAGTGTGATTGTGTACCTTTGAGTAGAGTGATTCAATGTGTGTGTGTGTGTGAGAGAGAGAGTGTATGGTTGTGTGTGTGTGTGTGTGTGTGTGTGTGTGTATGTGTGTGTGTGTGTGTGTGTGTGTGTGAGAGCGAGAGGGAGAGAGTATGTATGTGTGTGTGAGAGAGAGAAAGCGTGTGTGAGAAAGAGTGAGTATGTGTGAGAGAAGGAAAATGTGTGTGAGAGAGAGAAGGAGAGAGAGAGTGCGTGTGTGTGTGAGAGAAAAAGCATGTATGAGAAAGAGTGTGTGTGAGAGGGAGAGTCTGTGTGTGTGTGTGAGTGAATGTTTGTGAGTGGGAGGCTTACAAACCGCAGAAAAGGGCCAAGCTATTTATTTAAAACACTGCTCAGTCCCAGCTATTATTGGCAGCCAGTCTGCAGGGAGAAGGCGTGATTCTGTTCTCATCAAAGGGCGATGCATGTTTATTTCTGTATGTGCAAATATTATTAAAAATACTTATCACCATGCTAACACATACATCTGTGTCCAAGAAACACACGCCCTTTTGCACTGTTTTTTTAATGTGGACATAAAGAATTTAAATGTGTGTGTGTATGTGTATGAGAAAGTGTGTATGTCTTTGCATGTGAGTGTTCTTGCGTGCGTGTTTGCGAGTGCATATTGTGACAAAGTGGCAGGTGTGGCCACTGTGCCGAGTGATGAGTGGAGGAAAACACAACAAAGGTTGAACCAAAAAAAAAGGGCCAAAGGCCATTTATTTACCCCTTCTCATAACATAAGGTCAAAACACACTAAAATCAGCACAGCCATCCCAAACACCAAAAGTCCAAAGGTTCAGAAGTCCCTGCAGCCTCTCAGGCTGTGCTTAAATAGAAGGCCTAATCGGAGGCAAGTGCTCACAGCTGAGTTGATTAGGAATCACTCTCAGGTGAGGCTGCCTGTTTGTGAGGCCTTTGCTGTTTCAGCTCCAGTTCCTCTTCAGGCTGAGGGAGGGAACCAGGAGACTGACAGCAGTACAGTGGGAGGAGCTGAGGCACTCACTCCTCCCTCCACCTCTACCGGCGCCACAATATGTTTGCGCTTATGTGTGTATGTTTGTGTATATATGAGAGAAATGTACATGTGAAATTGTCTGTGCGACTGTGTGTGTGCATGCGTTTGTGTGTGTTAATGTGTGTGTGTGCATGAGTATTGCATGTGCATGTGTCCGTGTGTGTCCACATGCATGCATCTGTGCGTGATTTCATTGCACATGTTTAAGTCCCACACATTTTAAGGGTATATCTCAGGTCCATGCAGTGCGTTTCTAACGCAGAATATCATGCTGTGTGAATTACAGAGAATTACTGGCGTGCCGTGGAGTGCAGAAGGTGTTGTGGTATAAGACAGCACTTCCATTGGGGGAGGTTTAGATGCTCTTAGGAGGTATTGTGACATTCTTCCCCTTAAACAAGCACGCACACACACACACACACACGCTCACAGTGTCACACACACACACACACACACACACACACACGCTCACAGTGTCACACACACACACACACACGCACACACACACGCTCACAGTGTCACACACACACACACACGCACACACACGCGCTCACAGTGTCACACACACACACACACACACTTAGGCATATTATACATTCACTCACAGATTTACGCACCTTCAAACAGTATACATTTACACACATACACACATGCTCACACACACACACGCTCGCAGTGTCACACACACACTCGCACACGCACACACACGCGCTCACAGTGTCACACACACACACACACACATGCACACACACGCGCTCACAGTGTCACACACACACACACACACACTCACACATATTATACATTCACTCACAGATTTACACACCTTCAAACAGTATACATTTACATGCTCACACACACACTCACACGGTACTCACATCCACTAACACACACACTTACACATACATGCATATGCAAACACAGTATACGCGTACACACACACACATATGGAGGATCACATACATACACAAAGGCACATTCTCTTTCTTTCTCTTTCTATTTCCTTCAATTCCATTCTGCGGTGCACACTGCATTCCTTCAGTCATGGCACAGCTGATCCGAGTCACAAGCTGTGAGTGAAAAAGGAAAGCGTAAGAGAGAAAAAGAGAGAGATATGACGTTCTTGAGAGAGAGAGAAAGAGAGAGAGCATGTGAATTCGTATGAGAGAGAGAGAATAAGATAAAGAGAGAAAGACCGAGTACATGTGACAGAGAGAGAGAGAGTGGAATATGTAAGGGAATCAATGAGAGACAGTGACTGAGAAAAAGACAGATATAGAGATATGGTATTGCGATAAACTGAAAGGCGTGACAGAGCACAGGACGAGGCTTGCGGGAGAAGGATGTGTAGTAATCTCTGATGATCTTTGATAGGAACGAATGGATCCAGCAGACTTACTGGGAGTGAATTTAAGGGTAGGGAAAAAAAAGTGCAAGTGCCAATGCGATCTTCTACCTTTCTGCAAGGAGGGCATCATTACTATTTACCCTGCTTCATGAAAAACTCCGCTGTCCTGGTCTGGGGTCATTTTCATTTAAATTCACTCCATCCAGGAAATGAAGTTAAATTCTGTCCCTACCGGCTGCTTTTTTCAACCCATGAGCTGAATTTATGCTCTCCTCCTGGGCAGATAGAACCAGAACTGAAACATTTCAGTTCGTCTTTATTGGAGTGCTTTTAATTGTGCCTGTTGCTGTGCTGTTGACTTTTGACCCTTCACCAAGACGCTGATAAGCAGAGAGAGGTATGATAGGACACTGCACAGTGTCGGCATTTTTCAAACCAGCACTCCTTGCATGACTTGTTTTTGGTTTGATATGATACAATATGATATGATATGGTATGATTTGATATGATATATGATATATGATTTTATATAATATGATACATCTTTACTTCTAAGTTATAGTTGTGTTTGGTTTTTTAATTTGCAGTTTGGCTCTGAGGGACACTGGTTTTGCTACAGTGTGCTTTGGTGCCAGCTGGCCCAGGGGTTCCATGACTTTGAAATTATTGGTTTCTTCCTGAGGCCATTCTGGCCAGGCCTAGGAATAAGAGTGTAAAGACTTTTCTCCACAATAACAGTTTTGCGTGTTAATATACTATATATATATAATAGATTTGTGTGTGAGTGAAACACCAGATTGTCAATAATTCTGAGGTTTTTAACTTTGCTGTGTCACCAGCTTGAGACTTCTGTCTGGTAATGTAGAGTGATAGTGAATCTTATGGGATGGGGGGGGGGGGTAAAATGTGTTTCTGGACAAAACTGAAAGTTGTTGGGGGAAGTAAAGGCACATGAGAGGGGGCATAAGAGAGAAAGAGAGGGGGAGAAAGAGAGAGGGGAGAGAGAAAGAGAGAGAGACTGAGTGAAGAAATACATGCATGTAAGGCAGGAAGGAACTGACAGATGAATAGAGAGTCACAGGAACCACTAACGCTGTAGGAGATCGACCAAGAGATGGGCCGTGTGTAGGCCAGAAGGAGAGAGATAAAGAGAGTGAGAGAGAGAGATGGCAGTAGCTAACAGCCTTTTCACACGTCTACTGTAAAATGTGCCTGCTCCACTCACAAGCAAACGACAGAGAGTGAAAGCAAGAGAGTGACAGAGAGAGAGAGAGAGAGAGAGAGAGACAGAGCAAGAAGGGAAGTAAAATGGCAAAAGCTCTCTGTGTCGCCGGGTCGAAGATCGGCTGAGCGCGGAAACTACTGAGGTGTAAGCGATGGCTCCACAGGTATGTTGAGCAGCAGGCCTTTCTCTGGCGTGGTGTGTTTATCTCAGCAGTGGAGACTGAAAGAGCCGAGGGCGTGTGCAGTGTGCTTCGCCGCCAGACCAGATTAACACAACTCCAGGGTATATAGTGAGTGACCCGAACAAAGAGCTGACATATTATGTGACACCAGAGGTCACATGTAAAAATGCCTCTAGCATTGGCCTAAAAATAAACGCAGCAATGCTTATAAAAATGGCAGTGAAGATGTTTGGAGTTGGCTCCGTGCCTGAAGCGAGATAGGGTGAGTGCTAGCTCCTAGCCTCCACAAAGCCGAGTGCTAAAGCGAAGCTAACATGTGTTTATGTGTGTGGGACAGGTTTTCAATGGGACAGAAATATCCATCACTGAGCATGGCAAAGTGAAAAACAGAAGAAGAAAAAAAAAAACGTGGAAATTTTTATATTTTTATTCACTGTAGCAGCTACGGGGGTTGAATGTCGGTGGTTGTCTTAAGTTCCATTTGGAGGTATCGCAGAGGAACTGTTTTTGAGGAAATGTCTGAGTGTCACGAATTCTGAAAGAGAAGGCTTCTCTCTCAGCTCGAGAGTTTCCTGTAAAGAGCCAGAGCTGCGTGGTGGCTCATACATGTGAGAGTGTTTTTCATTTGCTGATCTTTTCAAAACTTTTTAGCGCCCCAATGTGAAGTCCTGCACATGGTACCGAGGGTGAGGAAAGTCTGTCCTCGAGCGCCAGTGTGTGCCCAGGTTTTCATTTCGTTTCACCTTTCACCTTGGATTAATTAGCCCAATGGCGACATGCAGCAGAACCAGGGCACTCATAGTTGAGGTTGTGACACGGTCTTACTGATGTGGACATGGGGACAGACGTATGTGAGCTGTCATTTGTGAGCTTATCAAGGCAAATTTATGACATAAACGATTGGGGCAGATGGATTAATTAAGAGCAGAAGCTGACAAGAAATCCACACAGACTGTCCTTGCTCACGTCAGCACTAGACAGCAAATGGCAAATTGAGATGGTATCTCGGTTGTTGGTAAGTGTATTCTGCACATAAGTGATGAAGTGTGGTAGCATTTTGCGGGTGGAGGTTTTTGTGTTGAGTGCCCATACAGAGCTGAGTTTGGTCTCCCCAGAACACTCATGTCTTCGCCTCTTTAAGTTTCATAAACTGCATGAGAGGAAGTTGGAATCGGCCACACACCACCTCTCCTTCACTTCTCCTTACAGCAGCAGTTGTGAAAAGCTGGAAATTCTTGGGTATTTTATAAAAATATTCTGGAACCTTCTCTGTTGAACACGTACAAACCAACAGGAAGACAGACAAGGCAATGAAAAAGGTTGCTTGTTTGCTATGAGTAAGGTTGATGACAACGTACACATTACCAGCCAAACTGCTGATGTTGTCAAATGTGGGACTGCTCCTTTGGTTTTGTTGGCTGGTTGTGACAGTAATGAAGGGGTTTGGGCCTTTTCTACTGATCAAATAGCTTGAATTGAATTGAATGAATACTAATTAATGTTAATTTATTGATGTCTTTTGTTGTAAGATCTCCAGGTAAATCAGACACTGCTGCAACTGAAATGGAGGGCAGAGCCAGTGCCCTGGAGCGGGCCAGTGAGGATGGTGACATCACACATGATGAGGCCCGCCCCCGGCCACTGAGGACCCAATCGGATGGGAGTGGAACAGTTCGACGGACCAATGGTGAGCCTCTACCAAAACAGCTCTGCATGACTGATTTATGAAGTTATGAAGTCATCAGCAACAACTCACCCAAAAAAAAAACAAAGTCAACAAACACACACACACACACACTCTCTCCCTGCTTCCTGTGTGTCACATAAGATATGTTGTAGATGTCGGATGCTCTCTCTCTCTGTCTCTCTCTCTCTCTCTCTCTCGCCCAGGGTGTCAGGAAGTGTTATATCATTCTTTTACACTCTCCCTCTCTCCCTCCATCTTTCCCTCTCTCTCATTCCCTCTCTTTCTGTGTCATGATGTATTGTATCACTCTAACATTGCTATTTCCCTCCCCTCTTCTCTCACTTTCCCTCATCTCCTCTCTCCTCCCCTTCCTCCCTCCCTCCCTCTCTTTTCCTCCCTGTCTCCCCACTCTCTCTTGCTCCTCTCCTCCTCACCCCTTTCCCTCCCTCTCCTTCTCTCCCTCCCCTCCTCTCTCTCTCCCTCTCTCTCTCTCCCTCCATCTTTCCCTTTCTTTCCTTCCCTCTCTTTCTGTGTATTTCCCTCCCCCTCTTCTCTCATTTTCCCTCTCCCTCCCTCTCTCTCTCTCCCTCCCCTCCCCCCCCTCCCCCCCTCCTCTCTCTCTCTCTCTCCCTCCCTCCAGGTCAGTGTGTGTTCGTGGTCCCCAGTTCCTCTGTGCTCTGTCCCTCGTTTGACCTGTCAGTCTGCAGAGCTCTGCTGGACAGAGAAGGGTTTCAGGTGAGAGTTCTCCCCCGCTGTCTGCTACATCAAGCCTGTTCATCACTTCTTCACTCCCAGCTTCACTCCTACCTGCCCACCCCCTCACCTGCCAGACACCTGCAGAGGCAAGACAGAGAGGAAATAGGGATAAAAGAACAGGTGTTTCAGATATTTATTTGGTGAGAGCAGGGCAGTTCAGAGAGATAAATGCACTGCATATGTCTCAATGAGGAAATCAATCAATTAAAGTAGCATTAATTTGTTATAAGTTTATCCATTTTGTATTATTGATTGATTTTTATTAATTGTCATTCACATGGAAAATAGGCCTTAATTCCTGAGACCTGAATGATTTTGAGTGATTTTTGTTTTCCCTTCAATTCGCAGATCCCCATCCAAGACTTTGAAATACCGCTACAAACAGCTCTGGACTCTGCCCCTGTTCGAAGATACCTTTTCTTCAACTCCGCCATCTTTCATTTCTTCATGGCACCGGTGAGACGTGCATGGCGGTTTGGATCTTTCTTGGGCTTTCTCTTTGTTCTGACACTGGGAGATTTCCCCCATGGCCAGAGCTCTTCTGTGTGGATTTGTTTATCATCACAAACACAACCAGCACTAAGATATCATTATAATACTGTGTACACTCATAATCTTTATCAAAATGTTCCATCAGATCAGCTTGCATGTACATACATACATACATACACACACACACACACATACATACATACATACACATACACATACACATACACATACACGCACACATACATACATACATACACACACACATACATACATACATACATACATACACATACACATACACACACACATACATACATACATACGGGGCCCATTTCTGACAGTACTGCTCCAGCAGAGCCTGCCTAAAATGTCACTCTGGCTCTCTTAAGCTTGTAAGTTCATCCTCGCACATCAGTAATTTAACTGCTTGGAAAGAAAGAGGCCGGCGGCTGCAGCGGGCCGTGGCAGCACAGATAAACCCATCGATGTAAAATATTGAGCCGTGACGGAATCGCTCATGGCTGCTCTCTGCCACGCCTTTTTTCCCTGAATAAGGGACTCTGTTTGTTCCTTTTTTTAAATCACGCGTATTTTCCAGCTTCATTAAACTGGTGATATGATGAATTTTACTCCATGCCTATTTTAAAAACATGGTTTAAAAAAATTCATTCATCTTCATTCCTCTTTAGAAAAAAACAAACCAAAAAAAAGACAGTGTTTATAAAGCTTATCCAAGCAGAAGAAATCTGTTTGCTTGCCGTGACATCTCTCTCTCTACTTTTGTATAAGTTGTGACTAAGTTGAAAAATTTAAAGAGGTTTTTGCCATAAATGGGTGGTGTATACATATATATACTTTAAATGGACAGAGTGCTTTTCATGTATATTTTCTGCCTTTTTTTCTTTTATCATTGCTTTCAATGCTTTGTTTTCTCCGTATCTTTTGATTTTTTCTGAAATACTGCTGTCTGATTGGTGATTTGTGTAAATGCAGTAACGTTATACCACGCTCCTCTTCCCTTTGCCCCCCACTCCTGTAGCTGGTGTATATAGTAGTGTGGTGTGGGGCCTTCTCCACTCTGCACATGTTCTACATGGCCTCAGTCTGGATCCTGTGCCTGTCCGTGAGCCTGGTGGCCGTCGTCATCACCTCTGCCATCGTTCTCATCCTCCACCACCGCAACAAGCAGGTGAGCCTTCCCATCAAGTGACCATTCACAACAGGTGAACGTTCCTAACCGGGGAGGGTTCAAAGCTGGTGAACGTTCTTAACATATAAGTGATCCGAACAGGTGCACCTCCATAGCAGGTGAGGATTCTAAGTAGGTGAATGTTCTTTATAGGTCAAAGCTCTGAACAGGTGAACATAAATTCAGGTGAACGAAAATTATTTTATGTGTTATTTTCCAAACATTTACCCAGTGAGAATTTTTTATATTAATTCTTAAAAAGTTACGTTTTACAAAAGGAAAATCATTTTTTTCCAACTGAATATCTGCTGAGGAAATTCAGGTTGAATCCTGCTTCCCCACCCTCAGTCACGCCTTTTTGTCAGTTGCATTGATGGGTCTGCTGAGTGGCTAGCACTTTCAGGATGTCCCGACCCAGGACGTTGAGCTGTAGTCATGGAAACGTACTGTGGAAACTCACATACTTCTTCCCCTCCTGCAGATCAATGTGAACGTCGACGTGCGGCTGATCCAGGTGAACGAAAGGCTGCACAGGCACAACCTGCTCCTGGGTGTGGCCAACTGGGTGCATCACTGCTCCGGGACTCTACAGGTAACCTATCAATACACAGGCACAGGTAAACTCTGATACAGGTAACCTATCAATACACAGGTACAGGTAAACTCTGATACAGGTAACCTATCAATACACAGGTACAGGTACACTCTGATACAGGTAACCTATTAATACACAGGTACAGGTAAACTCTGATACAGGTAACCTATCAATACACAGGTACAGTAACACTCTGATACAGGTAAACTCTGGAACAGGTAACCTTTAGGCAAGCTCAGTCTGGTACAGCTTACCTAATGAAAGCACAGGTACAGGTGAACTCTGATACAGGTAACCTTTAGGTAAACTCAGTCTGGTACAGCTTACCTAATGAAAGCACAGGTACAGGTGAACTCTGATACAGGTAACCTTTAGGTAAACTCAGTCTGGTACAGCTTACCTAATGAAAGTACAGGTACAGGTGAACTCTGATACAGGTAACCTTTAGGTAAACTCAGTCTGGTACAGCTTACCTAATGAAAGTACAGGTACAGGTGAACTCTGATACAGGTAACCTTTAGGTAAACTCAGTCTGGTACAGCTTACCTAATGAAAGTACAGGTACAGGTGAACTCTGATACAGGTAACCTTTAGGTAAACTCAGTCTGGTACAGCTTACCTAATGAAAGTACAGGTACAGGTGAACTTGGATATAAAGCTAACCTCTTGATACTTGAGACGTTACTCTCTCGCAGCTGTTCTGTGTGTACTGGGACCTCGCCAACTGTGAGGGACAACTGACTGACACTCTGGAGGGAATGAGCTTCGCCAGGGACGAGGTGCAGGTACGTGAGCCAACCATCCCTGTCTGCCCTAATTCTCAGCCAATCGCACGGCTTCCTCTGTGTATGTGTGTGTGTGTGTGTGTGAGAGAGAGACAGAGAGGAGGGGGAGAGAGAGAGAAAGAGAAGAGAGAGAGAGAGAGAGAGAGAGAGAGAGAGAGAGAGAGAGAGAGAGAGAGAGGTGTACTTTCACCTGCAAACCAGTGTGTATTTTACACCACACAGGCCACACAGTACCAGAGAGAGACAGGAACTATTTTGTTCGTGCTTAGTTTCTTATGCTGACTTCCCTCATGTCTTTTCCTCCATCAGTCCAAGCTCCGAAAAAACATGTCTCACCTCAGCCTGGTCACAGAGGTCGCGACCCTTGACCCCGAGGCAGGGGAGGAAGAAGATGAGACGGAGGAGGAGAGACCCCTGTTGCCTGACAGCCAAAGGGGAGGGCGCAGTACCTCAACTAGCCAGAGGGAGGAGACAAAGCTCACCAAGGACTACAGCCTGGTGCCTGGCCGCTACTTGTCTGCTCAGGTTTGTGCAAACTGCTGCACCACACTGTTCTGTGCCACTGTCTGCTTACCCATTACACTGAATGTGAATATATATATACCTACATTTGTATAAATTATTGTGTCCTGTATGCTAGTTGCATGTATGTTGCATGTATGTACATTTAGCATGGAGGTGCTGGTTACATCAGCATATCGGTTTTTTTTCCGGTTGACCTGTAATATACTGCACTATTACTGTGTTGCAGGCTACAGCACAGCAGCTTTTGCTTACCTACAGTGCCACCTATGTGAGGCTGCTGGTATCTGACAGCCTCCCTCGATCATCGCAGCGCCCCCTACACCCTGGGAGGTCTCACTGCAGCGCAGCCCCTCTCTGCCTCTGTCAGTACGTCCAGAGAACTGTGCTGAGGTAGTGAGCAGAGGAGCAGGGGGACCCTAAGAGAACACTGAGTAGCATTCCAGAACATTCCACTATGAGCAAGGGAACATTCCAGCAGTCTGACAGAAGAAGACATTCAGGCAGGGGGACAGATTTGTATGTGTGTGTGTGTGTGAATGTGTGTGTGTGTGTGTGTATGTGTGTGTGTGCCTTGAAGTGCTTCACTTTTATCTTCCAAAGAAATTATTGTTATGATTCTGATGATTATTATTACAACAACAATAATAATGACAATGATACTAGTTATTATTATTATTATTATTGTTGTTGTTTTTGTTGTTATTATTATTATTATTATGGTTTTTTATCATTTGCATTATTTCTGTTCATTCTGTTGCTCTTGTGAAAAAATAAGATTTTAATTTCACTGGGACTAAGCTTGTTAAATAAAGGTTAAATATAATCTGAAAGGTTGTAAATACAAAAGGTTGTATACATGATGCTGACACAGTCAGTGCAGCTGGGTGAAAGTTACTCTGCGCAGTGTTGCGTAATGGTGATTGATTTCTGAGGCAGAGCGCGCGCCATTCCACCCGTGTTTACGTGACTGTGATGCGTGAACTATTTTTAAACGCAATGCAAATGTGAGTTTTATTGTCCTTTATTGTCCTTGTGTCCCCACTGTATGTGCAGAACAATGCTACTGTACCGTCCATAAGGGTGAGCAACAGAGGTTAATGTCTGAACGAATACAGTATGAGTAGCACTGAAGAGAGAGAGCAGGAGAGAGAGAGAAAAGGAGAGAGAGAAAAAAAGAGAGAGAGAAAAAAGGAGAGAGAGAGGGTCATAGTTCTCCTTCTTATTTTTTTTATGTTTGGTGATTATTATTCTGGTTTAATGTTTACATGTTCTGATGAAGATTTCATTTTCCAATATATACAGCTGTACAGCCGGCCAATGAGTCATCATGGACAGAAACTGAAAGAAAGAGAGAGGGAGGCAGGCACAGGGCGCACTCACAGACTTCCACACTGATTCATACTTAGAAACTGAAGAAATAAACCCCTCTAACTTTGGGTCATTGTGAATGTTCAGTGAAAGCATACATGCTCCTTCTTCCAGACCTTGCTGAAGTGCTAAGGAGTAACTGAAGCAGTTATGTGCACATATTATCTTAGTTGCTGGGCATCAGAGGAATTAGAAGAGCACACTTAAACAAAAAACAACCGTGCATTTATAATTGATTGACTTGTATTGCGCTTCTTAATTAACTCTGAGTTTGATTGTCATCATCAAGCAAAAGACTGAGAGGAGCACTTGGCCAAAAGCCATGCTGAAATGACTGGTCTGCAGGCCTGTTTCCCTACAAGCCCCTTTGCCCCTTTTAAAGTTGCTTGTTAAACTGAGGGGGGCATTTTGCCAAAAGCAACTGCAGTGTCTCTGCACAAGTGATAGCCTTGGCCCCTGCTTAGGCCCTGTTTAAAGTTTAAATTGGGAGGGGTGCTTTTGCACCCATAGCATAAAAAAATGGTTTGGGGGGGAGGTTGGCCAGGGATAGGGGGAGGAGAGAGGAGGATGGGATGCAAGCAAAGAAAGGAGGAGAGGGGAGGAAGGGGAGGGTCACGGCTGGAGGCCGAATCAAACGATCGCGGAGACCGCCGGGTCTCTCTGGGAGACTAAACGGCCCATCTGTGATCCCGCTGGGGCAGTCTGCTCTACTGGCCTCAACATTTCACTGAGCTTCCGTGCAGGCCTCCAGGTTGAGCTGTTTACCGCTTCGTGCTTGGTGCTCAGCTCTGCTGTTCTGAAGTCAGTGCTCAGCTCTGCTGTACTGAAGTCAGTGCTCAGCTCTGCTGTACTGAAGTCAGTGCTCAGCTCTGCTGTACTGAAGTCAGTGCTCAGCTCTCAGTGCGGCTGCACCTGGTGCTCAGTGCTGCTCTGATACATACACTGCCTTATACACCTGGATTAGATACTGCACACCTGAGTTACTCTGCACACCTGGATTAGATACTGCACACCTGAGTTACTCTGCACACCTGGATTAGATACTGCACACCTGAGTTACTCTGCACACCTGGATTATATACTGCACATCTGAGTTACTCTGCACACCTGGATTAGATACTGCACACCTGAGTTACTCTGCACACCTGGATTATATACTGCACACCTGAGTTACTCTGCACACCTGAGCTGGGTGCTGTATACCTGAGTTACTCTGCACACCTGAGTTGGGTACTGTATACCCGAGTTACTCTGCTCACCTGAGTTGGGTGCTGTATACCTGAGTTATAGAGTCATACAGACTTCAGAAAGCTCATTAATCCTGCTGACTCAAAGGTGTCCCACCTGACATCCTCCAGATGCTGGTGAAATGAATGTTTTAACACTGAATCAGTGTCAATCACAACGTCCTTATCAAATCACTAATAATCTGGAATACAATTCCTGATGATTACTGACAGCTTTTTAAAATAAATCTCCATTTTCACACCCCTGGTCAATAGCATGTTTCTTTGAGCCCTTCAAATACCAGTAAAATAAATTAATTCAGTAAATTAATTATTAAACAAAATACTAAATACCCTATTCCCCTAATACTTAGAAGCAACATTTTGTTCTGTTTTTGTACATTTTTGAGTTTTGGTCTGTGCAATGAGCACATGAGAACTTACTTCCCAGTGACAGTTAAGAAAACCCCATACATCTCTATATCTATCTACCGGGACAGAATGAATCTCTTTTAAGTTTGTCATTACCAAACTTTCCCCTCCACAACCCCCCCTTCCCCCTACCATGAGTGGCAGTATCTATGTGATTCCCCTCTCACAAACTGGGACAACCGGAGATTCCAGGTTTAGGGTTTATTGCAATTCATTTATAATCCTGTTCATCTTCATTGCTGTTTGTCCATTGGTATTGTTTGCACTTTTATTGTCTCATGTTCATTATTTTATTTGTTAATTCAGTTTTATGTCTTCTATTCCTGATGATTACTCTGGGAATATTGTATTGTACAGTCATGTTAGTAAAGTATTATCATATTGTAAAACTGAATGGAAATCGAGAGAGGCATGGGAGAGAGAGAGATTGAGATAGGGAGAGACAGAGAGAGAGAGAGACAAGGAATCAGGGCAACTATTAATAGAAACTGAGAGAGGAAAGGAGCAGAGAAGGCCAAAGAAATGGAGGGAGAGACGAAGAGAGAGAGAAATCTTCTCTGAGTTGTTCTTGCACAACCAAATTTTTTTTTTTCATGTTTATTCAAATAAACAAATTCATTCGCGGCAAAATGTAATCGTTACATGTGTGATCATAAATCAACATCCAAAAAAAACAAAAAATAAACCAAGAAACAAAAACATAAATACAAATGTACTCATGAAAGAGTTTGGCAACCTTTAAGAACAAGCAATCCGCTACACTTGCACTGTTCAGAGAAAAAGTATCTAATTGTGAGGTAACCGTGAGTGACCAGTTACATTTTCCCATCCCAAATTCATCTGCAACAGTCACAGATCACTTTAGAAAACAGTTACTTTGAGTAACACTGGACAGGCCTATTCAAAACGGATACTATCAATGCTAAATGTTCACCTAAATCTAAAAATATTTATGTACATTTGATCTGACTGTGTCTTGGGCAGGGTCCCTAAACTTCAAGGCTAAAAGTATTTCATGGGAAAATCAAAGCAATGACTTTCTTGAAAATCGCCCATATTAATAAGATCACGTGCACAGAATAACATTATGATATCAATAGTAATAATAACAAGGCATATTCAATAATAAATCAATAAATAAATCAATCAATAAATAAATAAATAAACAGTAATACTGATGATTATACATATATTCACAAGATTTAGACAAAATTGTTAAGCATTTATAATATAATTATATTCCTCATTTTTTTAAAAATAGCAGTGATTTTTAATCTTACCATTTTACTTGCTAAGAAGAGTTGTAAAGGATAGTGGAAGATATATGAAAATGAGAACCAGTGGAGAAAAAGCAAAGAAGAGTACTTGTAGAGTGAAGATGGGAGTTTAGAAAAATACATGAAGGAAAGAAAAACACCGTGGTATGCATATATATACAGTTGGCTTTGCCTTTAGCATTCACAAGAGACATTCTGTTTCAGTCTCGCACTGCATTGCTGCTATGGTCACATGGCTAAGAGGAGTTGGGTAATTCATGCCAGTCCTTTCGGCTCGGAGACATTCTGTTTCAGTCTTGCACTGCATTGCTGCTATGGTCACATGGCTAATAGGAGTTGGCAGCCATTTTGGCTCAGAGACAAAACACCTTTATCACATTCATGTTGAGAGTATGGAAGATTGAATATGGAAGATTGAATCCAAAACATAAAAAGAAGGGTCCGGTCCCTTTGTTCCACTCATTTGGGAATGAGGAACAGAAATTTGGAGTTTTGAGCAGATGATCTTCATTTTTAGGATTGGAACAAAAAAGAACGAAAGTGAAGAGCCAGAATGGGGAGACTGGACCTAGTTTCCACGCTGAAAATCAGGTTTTGGAAGTGGCCCTCAGTTCAACTGCAAAAAAGTGCAAACAATGGAGAACAACAGGACAGAGGTAAAGGAGTCTTGGGAAACATCTCACACCAAAATCCAACACAGTGCATCCTGGGAAAATGTATTTGCAAGTATCCAAATGCCTAGATGTTCTCTCTTCTTTTCCTCCTGGTAACACTGACGGTATTCCATTATGTTTCAGATACACCTTTCGTCCATGAGTCTTGCCTGCACCTTTTTGTGAGTGTGCAGGAAAATTCACTCATTTAACCACAGTAAACGCTGCTCCACATTGCAAAAACTGCTGAGAGGAAATGTCCAGAATTTCATCGACTGATCACCAGTGCTGTCCAGCGATGCGCCTCCTGCAACTCCACTTGTCCGTTAGTCTGCTGAGTCACAAGGTTGTCAGTTTGACCTTTGACATTGTCTACATGTTCTTATCTGTTGGATTTTGTGGGTGTTTTTGGTGCAAACACAATCTACCCACAGTCCAGAGAGGGATACATTTTCCCATATCAGGTGTCCAATTCGCTTTTTGTTGTGTCGCTATATTTACCATTTGTATTTTTTTCTCCCCCATCCTAATTACTCAAAAGTTCAGTCTGAAGCTAAGTGCCTTTAGTCAACACTGTTTTTCCAGTTTTGAGTCCTTTCTCCCCTTAATGCTGGCCAAGACACCCTTGTTTGCACCATTTTTCATTTATATAACGCTTGATAATGAAATATGAAAGAGATTACGTCAGTTATAACTGTGATTTAATGGATTTTCTTGGTCTAACACTGTTATTCTTGCCTTGTTTTATGCACTTAGTTGTAATTCGATTTGGATAATTGCGCCTGCTAAATGCCAAAATGTACAATGGGAATGTAACGCGGTATTTGTTTCTCCGTCGGCGGCACAAATGGAAGTGTGAAACAGAGTCTCCGTGATTGACCTGGGATGAGAGCGGTCGCTACGGAAATAATTGAAAAAGCGCACTCGGCACAGAAGTACTACTTCTCAATCCTATTTTCAGAAATGGATTTTATATTCACGTGTGAAACGCTCTCTCTCTCTGTCTGTCTCTCTCTGAGCACAGTTTGGCGGTTGGTACTCTAACGGTAACTGTACGCTGCTTGTCGGTGATTGGCTGTCGGGCAGTTGTGTTCGATGTCTCGAGCCACTTTCGCTCTGTAATTGGGCGGATGGGTATCCACGAAAAACGATTACATGTAGAAAAAAAGGAGCTGTATATTGCACATATATTTCAAGAAGAGAATATATATATATTTATAAAAGAATAGTTACAGCAATGACTAACACCCATTCCTCTATTCAACTCTTATCAGATGTCACACTCTGTTGTCATGGAACTATATTTAACACGAGAGTATGCCTCCAAACAAAATCGATTGCGTTCTCTTTTCTGAGGATAAGTGTCTTCTCTGTTTTGCGATGCATTTGGCAATTCTACAAAGATGTAGGATGTAAACTACAGTGTAGTATGTACCTGCATAAAAAGTCCAAGCTCTGCTTTGCTATTTGAGTAACGCTACATTGGTCTGTGTTCTCTGCTTAAGTAGCTATGGAAACAGACGTCCGTGTTTGTGTCGGTCAGACAGATATGTGTGTGTTGCTTGACTGGTAGCAGTCTGTCGCTGTGGGCAGAGAGATAAAAATGTTTCTGATCCACACTTTGTTCGTTGTTTGTGTTTCGGCCCGCATGCAATGCGATGACTGCTTGTCAGCTGGTCTGTGTGTGTGTGTGCGAGTGTGTGTGTGTGCGTGAGTGTGTGTGTGCGTGAGTGTGCGTGTGTATGTGCGAGTGTGCACAAGTGTGTGTGTCCGCGTCTGTACCAGTGAGTGCAATTAGTGCCCACATTCCCCCACCTTTCATGGAGCAAACTGGAATTCACCCCTTTAGCAATGAATGAATCATTATGTTGATTTGTCATGAAATGAATCGCAATGGAATTGAGCCCAAAACAGATTTCACCCCCACCCATGACCCCCCCACCCAGCCTTCCTAAGACTTTGTGTTGTCACGGTAACCCTTGTTTTCGGCGATGGAAGAATGAGGTGTCATGAATCCAATTATGGGTGGAGCTACGACGAGCTACCAGTCACTGATTTTTTTGAACCAATCAAGCACAACAGGACTGAGTGACTCACATGAAAACCACAGATGATTGGCTCAAATCTGTGGGAATTTCTCAATCATGTACAAATGCCCTGGAAGTACAAGAGCTGCACGCACAACACTCTGTCAAGGGGTGACGGTCCTGAATGAATCAGGAGACACAGGGCTGGGCAGGAGCTCAAAAAATTTGTAAGCAATGTTATCATTTGACCGGAGAGGTGGGGCTCAGCTGTCATATCTTTTCGGGGGGAGCAGGTTTCCTGGCAGGGCATACCGAGAAACACCCACAGTGTCAGAGTCAGCTGACTACAGCAGCTCCAGTGTCATATTTTTTTGGTTTCATGAGCAACTCATTCTCCCGCTTCACCATCTCTGTGGCTCTGACTTGTTGTCATGGTGAACCCATATATCTCCCCCACCGCACCCTCAACCCCTCTCTCCCTGGGCGTATCTAAGGCTCCTTCACCACCCCCCCCCGAGCGATGCTCATCGTCATGGTAACCGCGTCGTCGCCGTGCCTACGGGTCCCAGTCGTCGTCGTGGTGCTGAGAGGCGATGATGACCACCACGGTCAGGATGGTGCAGAGCACCATGGAGGCGATGCCCACAGCCAGGCTGATGAAGGAGAAGTTACGTGCCTCCCGTGACGCAATTTCTGCCGAGACCATGTCCCCCCGCGCCACCGCTGTGCGCACCTGGCGGGGAGGGGGAGACGGAGAGAAATAATGGGAAGAAAGGGAGAGATATTTAACTCAGGAATGAGATCCTTGCTTAATTTACAAGTCTTGGTTATGCTGTCACCCGGTTCAGTCAAACAGTGAAGGACGCCTCTTTGATACTAAAATTCTGGAATCATAGGTGTCACATTCTGAAACAGTTCTGGACCGATGTGTATTTATGTGGCAAAATGAGACATCACTTGACAACACACACACACACAAACACAATCTATCACACACACACACATCTGCGCACTTGCACATACATGCACACACACTCTCTCTCACACATGCGCTCACACACACACACACTCACACACACACACACTCACTCACACACACACACACACACACACACACACACTCACTCACACACACACACACTCACCCACTCACTCACACACACACACACACACACACTCACACACGCACGCTCACTCACTCACACACTCACTCACTCACACACACTCACTCACCACTCACTCACACACACACACTCACTCACGCTCACTCACACACACACTCACACACACACACACACTCGCACACACACACACACACACTCACTCACACACACACACACACACTCACTCACACACACACACACACACTCACTCACTCACTCACTCACTCACTCACACACACACACACACACACTCACTCACTCACTCACTCACTCACTCACTCACACACTCACTCACACACTCACTCACTCACTCACTCACACACTCACTCACTCACTCACTCACTCACTCACACACTCACTCACTCACACACACACTCACTCACTCACTCACTCACTCACTCACACACACACTCACTCACTCACTCACCTGCACAGCCTTAATGATGGCGATGATGCCCGTGGGCCAGAAGCAGCAGACGGTGGTGAGCACGGCGATGGGCAGGTAGTCGTGGGGGGGCCGTCGGGGCTCCATCAGGGCAATACCGGGGGGCATCTGCATGGCCATCTGCCCCGGGGCCACCATCTGCCCCGGGGCAACCCCTGGGTGGCCCCCAACCCCCGGCAGGTAGGGCTGACCCTGGGAGAGGGGAAGAGATGAAAATATGTCTCTCAGAATCCTACACGTGTTCTTCTGTCTCTCAGGCCATGCACACTGCAACTGAAAAGACTTTTACGTTCAATGTTCCTCTGGCTGCACACAGAACCTTCACTTTCAATGTTTTTCAAACCGTGCACAGAAGTTCTACATTTAAAACACTGCCCAAAAAAAGTACATTTTTCTTCAATGGAGATGCTGTTACAGATTATTCCGTTCCTGGCTTCTTCCCCACCAAAACTCAGCCGAGCTCGAGCTAGCTGATCTCCTGCGGCAACAACCTCACCTGGGGAGGAAGAACAGTGTGACCTGCAGCCAAGCACCTGATCTCAGGGCACACACTGTGCCGTGCTCACAGAGCACGCATCTAAACAGCGCGATCCACCCAGATCAGAGGGGTCACATGGGTACAACTTCCTCTCCTCCAGACTAAGAGGCGCATCCTCTGTTTGCACATCAATGGAATTTCCAATACCGTCTCCATTGGCCCGGCGGGTGTTTTTCATTCATATCAATAAGAAATGACCACCGAAGCTTCAATTTTCCTATTCGCTGGCAGTTGCGTTGCATTGGATGGAAAATAAAATGGAACGCTCCTCTACTTTTTTTCAGCCAATCAAAGCTCTCCTTGCCCCAAAGCTGAGAGAGTTTTATCTAAGCAGCGACATCAGTGAGACCAGTCTGGTGTGACGTTGCAATCTGGGCTGGGTTTTGCAGGCGGCAAGACAGAAACCTCATCGATGCGTGAACACAGCGGGATACTTATTCCTTCTGAGATAAATGTATTTATCATTACACAACCTACTGCATTTACAGTGCTATTTCTCCTTGTTTTACTGCATATCCCATAATTCCCTTATTTTCTAAATATTTCATCTGGTATCGTCAAGCCCAATAACGACTTTGACACTTCGGCAAACATTTGTGTGTTCCTGGGACAGAATTTACCCTCTCTCTAGTTCAGGACACTGATACTTCCATTTAATGTAAATCACTGAAATGGGGCCAGGAAATAAGGCGAAAAGAACCAAAATACACAGAATACATTGTGAGAAGCTGCTCACCGACGCGCCGATAGGATAGACGGGCACGTAAGCTGTGCAGGGCTGGAGCTGAAGGGGGTACCCCGGGTGCAGGTACCCCGCGGGGGGGTGAGGAACGGCCCCACCGGGCCCCTGGGTCTGGACTGTGTATCCCTGTGGGGCCCCGGGGCCACAGTGAAACTGGGTCTCCTGGAGGTACCCCTCGGAGCCGGGGGGAGGCGGGGGAAGGGGGTAATTAGGCTGGGGGCCGCAGATGGGCGGAGGGGGGGGGGGGCATGTTGGGGTCCTGGGAGGCAAGATAGGGAGGTGGGGAGATCTGGGACAGTGGCTGGGAGACCTGACGCCCAGTGTCGTCCAAACCTGGGGGGGGTGGGCAGAGAAGGGGAGAGAGACGGAAGATTAGAGATAGGAGAAAGTACATTAACACTGCACTGAGAGAGAGAGGGTTAATACAGTATATACACACTGACTGACTGCACACTACAGTACATTAACACTGCACTGAGAGAGAGAGGGTTAATACAGTATATACACACTGACTGACTGCACGCTACAGTACATTAACACTGCACTGAGAGAGAGAGGGTTAATACAGTACATACACACTGACTAACTGGATGCTATAGCATAGCATTACTCAGCACCAGTCCTGGACAGCCATAGTGTACGACATTCTTAATTTTCACCTAAGAGACCCGTTTGACTCATTCTCAGATTGGTTACAGCTGTACATCACATCCTGTAGTTTAACAATGGAGGTGAGGCACAGCGATCGTTGTCCAGCGATTGACAGGTCAATGAAAGACCAGTTAATGAGATGTGCCATGATGTGTGGTACATTCTTGCATATATGAAGTGACGTAGCTATCCTGGTGATAAAGTTACTCTTCCTTTCCATGACCTCTGACATCACCACTCTCTGCTTCCACTTTAGGAATTTTTCTATTCAAGTAAAATCAGGAAGTGAGTTCACTGGAGTGAGCCCTGGAAATCAGGAACCAATGAAAGACCTAAGAAACGAGGAGCCAATGAAAGACCTAAGAAATCAGGAACCAATAAAGGATCAAACTTTGCAGTCAGCTACTTCAATTGATCGATTAAGCGCAAAAATAGAGTAAAATAAAAAGGCAGCATAAATACACCAGCCCGCCAGAGCCCGAGTTAGTAGTTACATATTATAACATGTACTAATGATATGTTGTGCATTAACACTGCAGTGGGAGGTAAACAGTTAACACGGTGCGATATATTGGACAACACTGTACACTTCCGCTGCATTGAAATCCAGTAAGTGAACGACTGAGACAGACAGAGAGAGAAACGGAGAGGAAAACGTGGGCACCGGCGTGACAAGTTCCTGATGGCCCCCAGGTGGCAGAAAAGCCCCCCCCCCAAACGCGGTAAACTGAGGGGGTGGCGGTTCCTTTTTTTAACCCATTATTAATATGCTAAACCATTGCATTTATGTAAAAAAAAACAAAACATTAATATGCAGAAGTTCGGTTTAATTCAGATTAATACAAATTACATAACCTCAGAATCAACAGGGGCATACACTCACACCCAGCTGTAGAGGGGATGCAAGAAGGGATGGGGCCAAGGGTATGGAAAAACCCAAATGTGTGTGTGTGTGTGTGTGTGTGTGTGTGTGTGTGTGTGTGTGTGTGTGTGAGGGAGAAAGAGAGAGACAGAGAGATTTCTATCTCATGACCATGGGTACATTGAGTGATTAGTTCACATTACACTTCTGCTTTGGAAATATTTACATTCTGTACTTTGTGCCAATACAGCATGTAAAAAGGAAAAAGTAAATGAACTGAGAGGGAAACAGGGATGGGGAATAAAAGGTATTAGAGACTGACATAAATGCAGTGCTACAAGAGGGGTTGACGTTGTAGTGAGAAGGAGATGCAAAATGACTCAAATGTGTGCTTGTTTTTTCTCAAGCACTTTCTGTTTTGGCAGCATTTAATTTTTCTGCTTCATGCCAATAAACATATTGAACTGACAACTAAAATAGAGAGAGAGAAAAAAAGGAGGGGGTGGGGGTGTAGGCCTGCTGCGCGTTTTTGTGAATCGTTCCTTTTGCTCCCTACGAAGTGTTGCTATTTGTCTGATGTGAGGTTTTTGTTCACAGCGATTCTACATTTGGAGACCATCGGTTTCGTGGTTTATGATATCCTTTCACTGTTTAACATGGCTTACCTTGGTAACCTCCTGTGGTAAAAGGAGACAGCAAAGGGGAGAGGAGGGAGAGAGAAGAATGGACTCTTATAAAATCATTTTTTCAACATTTTTTTACTCTTCAATATGACGCGCGTGCATGCACATTCACACTTTCTGTCAAACACACAATTCACACGTACAAACATACTTCGGCTCATACATGCACAAACGCAAAATACAAACACGCACAACAGATAAAATCCAGTAAGGGGGTGCAGATAAGCAATCGATTGCTTTCTCCAGAGAAGCGCGTGCAAAGACATTTGAGAGCATCACAGTACGCTGATAACAGATATCTAGGTTGGTGTAGAAATGGAGTCATAAGGAAAAAACTGCAATATGAGGAGATGGGGGAAAGCGTGCATCACAGCAGGGGAAAAAACAGTTGTGGCACACGCGCACCCGCGCGGGCACATACACACACACACACACACACACACGCACACACAGGCGCGCACTGCAAAATGATGATAAACGAACTTATTCCTCCATCTATCAATGTATCACTTGTGATCAGATGGCCAAATGGGGGTGTGAGATGGTGAGCAGATTGGAGGGGGAGGGGGTTAAATTAACAATTATCTAACGCGCAGACGGAACAAAATATGGGAATGGGAAAAGAAAATTCCTACCGTGTTTCTCCGACGACATCTCGTGAAGCTAACGTTTGTCTTTGTTCAACCTCCCTCTTCTCACGTTGAAATAAAACCAGTTTGTGCGATGTTCTTAGTGCAATATGACGTTTATTCTTCCGTTTTTTTTTAACAAAAAAAAAAATGTTCCACGGAGTGAGTTTTTATTATCCGATTTCAAATCATCCTCGATAGCATGATAATTCCATTTAATGTATATCTTTTTTCTTCACACAATAACTTTTGTTATAATAGCGCAACCATTGTCCGTGATCCGCGAGATAAATGCGGTATTGACAGCCAATCAGAGGATACCCCGTTTTCCCGTCTCTCTTTCAGACTGACATCCACCCAGAAAATAGGTTTCTCTCCACTAACGCATCGCGCTACATTGAATTAATCAGCTACACTCGCTATCGTTGTCTTAAAGAGACAGCCCAAGCTAGAAACCACTGGTGCATTTTTTGGCTTTACCACATAGTTTCCAGAAATAACGCTACAGTACGGGAACTTGGCTTGTTTTCAACAACAAAAAGTGCCGTTATGTTCACCTCTAGCCATGATTTCTATTTGTGGAAATATGTGGTGCTGAAATAGAGAAAGAAGTTGTGAACAACAACACTGGGTACAGTTAGGCTTTAAAATGATGGTGATTGCATTGATGTCATAGGGTTATGCGTTTCTTGAGCATGAGGATATAAGGATAAGTAAATGTGTGATTCTGTCCCGGTTCGTAGATGTTCCAACATTTTGCGATGGACACATTTCAGCGGAATGCCGAACCGTCAAAGATTCCAGAACGGTTGCAGCCAGTCAGCTGTCAGTCAACATTATTTCCCATGAGGCTGAGGGTTCCCGTCACGCGTTCACCTGCCACTGTCAACACAAATGTAGAAAGATACCAGCATAACGTATGCATGAAAGAGGACTAACTGCAAAGTGCGATTTCTATGAACTACACAAAACATAATATAGGACGGTGCGTCAGAATCATCGTAGCCATGTATTCCTAAGTTAAGAACGGAGGCGCATATAACAGTAATAGTCTTCCCCTCTTCGCTCCTTTATATGACTTTATTGCTTGTACGTTTTTAAAAAATATATTATCAGTTATTCTTAAATTGTATAATTCGTTTAAGTTGGTGTTTTTTTGTAGTGTTGTATTTTGTGATTCTGAATTGTTTTTTATGACTATATGCCGAAACGAATTTATGTCTGTCGTCTGCTTGTTTAAAGATGTCAGAACATTACTTTTACAGAGCCCCTATACTCATTGACAAGTCAATTTTCAGATTTGTTAAATGCAGCAACAATATCAAACAACAGGATGCGATGTGTAGCTGAAAAACATGAGACTGAGTCAGTGGGCTTTTAATGTACTCAAGTCACTGAAGTCGCTTGTAAATTCCTGGAGCCTTTTCCAGCCTGGAGCCAGGGCTGCGGTCCAATCTGTTAAATCTTTGCCCTTGAAAACTTCAGTTGTGACCATGTGAAACTCCACCAACCAAACACAATCGTGAGCGCATAATTTGGTTTGGTGGAAATATAAAGGACTTGGACTACAGCCCACAGGCTGACTGATAGGGAACTACAAATCCCAGCATGCACTGTGGTCCTCCCAGTCGTGGAACTGTGTGACACTTGCTCAAAACTTCATTGTGATTTGTTAACAGATTAACATGGCAGTTGTTTGTGTAGGGGAGCGGTCAGTTGCCGGCTGTCTGTGTGACAGAGAAGGATGGATGAAGGGAGAGGGGGAGGGAGGGAGGGAGGGAGAGGGAGGATGCTCACAGAGGAGGCAGATTAAGAAGCAGTCTCTATCTGACAGGGTGACAGAGTGGCTTTTATTAATGCACAATAAATTACGGCACCTGAATCCTGCTCTACATCACCTGATCTGCTGCTACAGCTAGTCCATGAAGTGCTGCCTACACACACACACACACGCACACACACACTCACACACTCACCACACACACACACACACACACTCACTCACACACACACACACACTCACACACACACACACACACACACACACACACACACACACACACACTCACACACACACACACACACACACTCACACACACACACACACACACACACACACACACACACACACACACTCACACACACACACACACACACACACACACACACACACACACACACACACACACACACACACACACACACACACACACACACACACAATCACACAATCACTCACACAATCACACACCCTCTCTCTCTCTCACACACACACAATCACACACACACTCACACACGCACACACACACTCACACACACAATCACACACACACTCACACACGCACACACACACAATCACACACACACACACACACACACACATACACACACACACACACACACACTCACACACACTCACACAATCACACACCTCTCTCTCTCTCTCACACACACACACACACACTCTCACTCTCTCTCTCACACACTCCCCCCCCTCACACACACACCCCCCCTCTCTCTCTCCCACTCTCTCTCTCAGTGTGTGTAGAGTGAGGCCGTGAATACGATATCCCTGCGTATGGCCAGGGAGGCTCGCTCCATCTTGCTGCCCAGCACAGAGTCCCCGATGATGCGGGCGGCCTGCCGCACCTCCCTCAGCACCTCATCCAGTCTCTGGATGCAGCGCACCACCGTGCCCTCCTGCACGTCCGTCAGCTGGGCGATCTCCGAGAACGGCTGGGGGGAGAGGAGGTGGATAGAGTTATGGTCTCAATGTGTCATTTTAATCTGCTGTTTCTGCTCTTTGGCTCTTCTGGTTTGCCAACACTGAGTAAAATCCTGCCAAGACACCTTTTAAAGTGAAAGTGTGAGAAGCAGAAGATGCAGAAAAGGAAAGCATCACAGACGCACACACACTCACACATGTGCACACACATACACACACTCTCTATAACACACGCATGCACACTCACTCTCACACACGCACGCACACGCGCACGCATACACACACTCTCTATAACACACGCATGCACACTCACGCTCTCTCTCTCTCTCTCACACGCACACACACACCCACCATTCCTCGGGCCCAGCAGTACACCACCTCCGTGAGCCCAAACTTAAACTGCGCCACGAAATCTTCCGCTGTCTGCGCTATCCCACAATCCCTCTGCAAATCGCCGATACGCTGCGCCACGCACAGCACCCGATCGATACTCTGAGAGGAAAGAGACAGACAGAGAGAGAGAGAGGGGGGAACTTTTTTAACTTACATTCTCTTTAATGAAACATTAAAATGACATAATACATTGAAGATTATGATGGGGTTAAAAAAAAAATGTACGAGCATTGTTTCAAGGACCTTTTCTCTGTTCTATGTCTATGTACATACCCTGTATTATTGATGCTCAATAAAAATATATTTTTAAAAAAAATGACATAATTATGTCCACATCCATACCAACTAATTCCCGACGCCATACGATGATACAGTATGTAATTCAGTAATCCAGCCTGTACTAAAATACATGACCCAGTGAATGAGAGAGACAGGAAAGAGGTAGAGAGAGACAGATGGAGTAGGGAGAAAGAAACAGAGCTGCACATTAGCCTTGCACAGACACAGTGATCACAGCCTCACTATTGAAACAAAAAAAAATGCTACAAAAACGAGAGAGAAAGAGAGAGAGAGTGGAGAACATGATGGTGCGAGGGACGGAGAAGCGTTCCATTACTTATTCAGCAGCCCTTAAAGCTCTTCTGTGTCCTGACACCTGTCCTAGAGCGGACCTGCACGCAAAATACACCTGCGTCCGCTCACGTTCCCTCAGACTTAAGCCCTCTGACCGAGCCTTAAACCTCCACATCTCTAATCTGCTGGAAGTCACTCTGCGGAGTTCAAAAGACTTGGCCATCGCTCAAAGGGCCTGTACATCGGGTTTCACAACATGTTTTGACTGGTGCCTGAAAACTGGCCCCATTAAAAACCTTAAATAATAAATTAATTCGCTCAGAAAGGTTCCCAGGCTATGCACAGAGGAAAAAACAAATCCGGGAGATAATACAAATGTTCTTAACTCTTTGTGCACTTAAAGGACTACATTTTCAGAAGTGTTATGTTATACTTATTTGGGTCGATTTTGCCAGGATTATTCAATTTTATATATCCAAGATTTGCAAGGATTCGACAAACACTATGGTATTGCAGAGTGACTATACTTCTAAACATGAGACAGTGAGACTATTTGAGGGAGCGCGGTGTGTTATGTGCTAAACCTGCAAATAAAAACAATAATTTTTTCACATTGCCACATATAAGCTACATTTAACTTCTTTTTCCAAAAAATGTGGGTATATGTAAAAAGGGAACTGGTATACTGGACTGACCCAGAGAAAAAAATGGGGACAACTGGTCACCCAAGCCAAAGAAGGTTTGAGGACAGCAATACATTCATTGAGTGCTTATTGTTCTGAATAAAATACCTAAGCATTAAATACTCCATTTTTTGAGAGGCTACAGCCAAACTATTCAGATAGGAATGTCTGTGTGGTAGAAAATTTGACCATTGTTGAATAAAACCATATTTTGCTCATATCCACCAAACGTTTCTGTAGGCATCAGGCCTCTCAGTTCAGCCTAATTAGATCTTCAGTTAATTACTTTGGAGCGCCATTGATAAATGAATCACTCTTCTGAACTTGTTCATCCTTCATGAGATAAATTGAACTAGTACCTTTTTTTGGTGCGGTGAATTTGCTAAATTTGCACAGCTGATTTAAGCCCTCTTCATACTACTGCCCAGACTCTAAAATTGTGCGTCTTTGTTGAGTGTGAGGATATTATGTTTGCAGCCATGTGTGTGTAGAAAACATCCTGCTGGCACAGTAAACACTGAACAGATTTCATTTAATCTAAAACACAGAATAATTAGAGAAACAATAGAAATAGAATAGAAAAAGTATAAGAAATAGAAAAATTGAATATAATTCCCATTATACGTAATTTACTTGTAACATTTCTTAATTAGGAACAAAAATGGATTACTCCAGGATACACAGACACACACACATACACACACAAACACACACACACACCCCCGTACCTCCTGCAGGGTGCTGGTGATGTGGGGGCAGGTCTGGGTGTTCTGTGTAAAGACCAGGCAGGACAGCAGGGCGGCGCTCTCCTCGGGAGCAAGGGGGCTCAGCGTGTTCTCAAACAGCAGTTCGGTCAGCAGCAGCTCATGGCTGCTGATCTGGCACGCCACGCGCCCCTTCAGCTGCACCGCGCCCGTCCCGTCCACATACCCCAACTCCTGTAGCACCTGCGCAACACACAGTGCACCATCACTCACCTGAGACCGCACCTGGCCTCACCTGCACTGGAGCAAACTTTACCTATACATAATGCCTCCATGAGTATTACATAACTAGAGTAAGTATGACATAAATTACATAATAAGGTGTAATAAGTATGATATATTAAACTGTAACAAGCATGATATAATAACTATAATGAGAATGACATATTAAGCTATAATAAGTATGATATAACACCTGTTATAACCTGTCGCGACAGTGATGATGATGATGATGATAATGGATTATATCTATGAAGTGCTTTGTCGTGATAGACGGGGAGATACCTTAACCCTCTGGTGATACTCTGGCAGGAGAGACAGACTCTGGTCAGAGACAAGGAACAGCAGTGTATCAAGCTCCTCCTGTACTGTCATCCGCTCCTGAACCCGCACGAACTGAGAGACAGAGAGACAGAGGGACAGAGGGACAGAGAAACAGAGGGATAGAGGGATAATATTCAGATAAACATTCTTCAGTAAGTTCTGACTGTTGTATCAGTCGTCTTTCAGTATGACGTCTTTGTGTTTTATTTATTGTGTTCATGTCCATGTGTTGCTCTATGTTTTGTCAATAAATACGTATGAAATACTGTATCTCCATTAGAATCTGACACTGTATCAGAACACACACACTCACACACACACACACACACACACACCTGCTCAGAGAAGGTGGGGGAGTGGACGCAGGCGAACTCCTTCAGCGCCTCCTGTAGAGAACGCACTCTCAGCGACCCCTCCACCACCTCCACCCCCTTCAGCTGCAGGTCATTCACGGGGTCAAGGGTCGCCATGCCCCCAGGGCTGGCCTCGGCCAATCGCAGGAGCTCCTGCGTTGCCGTGGAGATAGCCTGGCCTGGAGGGTCCAGTCTGAGAGACAGAGAGAAAGGAAGAAAGAGAAAATGAAAAAAAGATGCGAACACAGTGCAAAAGAAAGAGAAAGAGGGAGAGAGGGACAGAGGCGGAGGGATGGAGGGAGACGGAGAGCGGAAGGGTTGATAAAACATTTAAGAGTCTGTCCTTTATGAGTCATCGCTGGGTCATGTGACCTACATGAGATCACACAATTCCCTCTTGACTCATTCTGATGGGGTTTTTTTTTAGACGTGTATGAAGTCCTGAAGTGTGACAACTGTGTTACACAATGATCAAACCAATTATGAAAACTGACATGTCAGGGAAAGCATAAATTATTTTACCATAAAAGTAAATTTTCTGACTCACATCTAAAGCGATTTCCCACGTACTGTGGTGTTCACTCTGGTATATATTACAGAGGTGATGTTGCTGTGTTCAGTGACTATCACATTAAATTAGGGACCACTAATCTTCACGTGTGGCCCACTCACCTGAAGCGTGGCTGCTGACGCTTGTGGTAGTTGTCGATGATCCTCTCCGGAATGACCTTGAGTGTTTTGGTGGTGATCGCAGATATGTCCTGCAGCTTTAACTTCTGCACTGTGTGACTGCAGGGTCCTGTCAAACACACACACACACACACACACACACACGCACACGCACGCACATGCACGCACACGCACGCACACGCACGCACACGCACGCACGCACACACACGCACGCACGCACGCACACGCACGCACACGCACACGCACACGCACACGCACACGCACGCACGCACGCACACGCACATGCACGCACACGCACGCACACACACGCACACACGCACACACACGCACGCACACACACACACGCACGCACACGTTTCATGAAGGGAATTTCACGTCTTCACTCTGTTTTCTGTGATCATTCTCAAACAGTATTCAGGAATGCCTGTGAGTGTGTGTGACTCTGTTGTACTTTAATTATCAAATAAAAAAGCAGCCAAGCAATGACTTCAGATGAAAAACATGTCTAAATAATCTCTTACATTTGTATGCTTTACATGCACATGTGTAGTCATCTAAACGGAGGAACTGTGGTGACCTCTGTGACCTCTGCGACTCACCCTCAGGTATGAAGAGGGCGGTGCTGTACAGGTGAGGCAGGGGGCCGGCCTTAGCAGGCTCCGCCCCGGGCTCCTCCTTCCCTTTCTCACACAGGATGAGTGCGGTTAGGGTGCGGTTAACAGAGTCACTGGAGACCTGAGAGAGATGGAGAGAGAGAGGGATGGGGGAGAGAGGGAGAGAGGAAAGGAAGAAAGGGGGGGAGTGAGACAGAGAAAAGCAGATGTTAGAGAGGGTTTGAAGGAAGGAAGGCGAGAGAAGGAAAGTGTGGGCATGGGAAAGAAAAAGACAGGGAAGGATAAAAAGGAATGGAGGAAGAGATGCAGAGATAGCAAGACATATGTGTGAAGAAGGAAACGGTGATGGAGAAACAGCCAGAGAGATGAGGAGGATGAGAGAGGGAAGAGACAAACAGGTAGAGAGGAAAGAAGGATTAGAAATCCAGAAGATACTGTCAACTGTTGGCAAACAAATATGTTAACACACACACACGCATGCACGCACACACACATGCACACACACACACACACAGTCTGAGCACAAACATAAAGGTAAACTCGCATGTAGGGAAGAAATGCAAGCAGGGCACAGAGAGGAAGTCCTGACAGAAGGCAGAGAACACAGAGAGAGAAAGAGAGAGAGAGAGAGAAAGCAGCACAAACTCACGGTGAAGACTGCGGCACACCTACACACACAAACCCCAGGAGACTGAGTATGAGAAGAACCTCACTGCAGACTGAAGGGAACACTGCGCATTAATGATCTCACTCACACACACTTTCACACACTCACACATACACACACACACACTCACACACACTCACACAGACGCACACACACACACACACACACACACGCACACACACACACGCACACACACTCACACACACACGCACACGCACACACACACACACACACACACACACACACACACACACACACACACACACACACACACACACACACACACACACACTCAGACTCACACACACTCAGACTCACACACACACTCACACACGCACACACACGCACACACACTCACACACACACACACACACACACACACACACACACACACACACACACACACACACACACACACACACACACACACACACACACACTCAGACTAACACATAGACTCACAAACTCTTGTACCTGCAGGATGACTCCCAGGGCGTTACAGTGATGTGTGTTGTTCACCACCACCACACGGCCAACAGACAGAGCCTTCAGCCCACTGACTGACTCCAGTACAGCCCTCTGCATCCCAGCACAGAAAGAGCAGGAGAGACGGCTCATCAATAACAGATCTCAGATTAGCGAGTCAGGGTACATACCAATGTAGGTGTTTAATGGTCAGAGAACTGGATTTAACTCAGAGGCTGCGGGTTTGATTCCAAAATGGGGCACTGCCCAAAGTAGTTTCTCAGTGTTCCAAAACATTAATTGTTATTGATTATGATATTGGCTTTGTTTGTGTGTTATTTAATAACCAATTAAAATATATGGTTGTGTGTGTGCAGTACCTGTAGGTTCTGGCTGGTGATGCGGAGCTCGGTCAGGGTGTGGTAGTATGGCAGGAGGTCACCCAACTGCCCTTCAGTGTCCAGAGGTGGGAGGGAGGACACTGTCTTCTTCAGCTCTGCTATCCTCTTCTCATGGGCCTGACACAGGTGGACAGAGGAGGCATGCTGGGAATTGTAGTACTCTTTTATATTGGAATATAGTTTCATTATAGTTGCGTATTAAGTGACAACCAAAAACAAAGGCATCGTAAACCTTAAGCAGGTCTATTCTTGGTGTTGAACGTTTGTGAAAATATTTTGCTGGAGATTCATGAAGTTTTGAGATGTTGACAAATTATACATGGACAGTCATGTACGCGCCATCCAAATTCTCCTTCAACAGAAACAGCATAACATTTGAGTGGCCACTTTTGAATGTTTATGTCAAGTGCCTACTTAAGCGTGTAGTGCTTGAGTTTTCCACTTGGGATGCAGTACATCTCTCTTGCTGAGGTCTGATGGGAGATGTAGTACATGAGTGTCTCTGTACCCACTGCCTCAGTGTCTTCTGGGAGATGTAGTACCTGAGTGTCTCTGTACCCTCTGCCCCAGGGTCTGCTGAGAGGTGTAGTGCCTGAGTGTCTCTGTACCCTCTGCCCCAGGGTCTACTGGGAGATGTAGTACCTGAGTGTCTCTGTACCCTCTGCCCCAGGGTCTGCTGGGAGATGTTGTACCTGAGTGTCTCTGTACCCTCTGCCCCACGGTCTGCTGGGAGATGTAGTACCTGAGTGTCTCTGTGGTTCTCTGAGAAGCTCCTCCTCATCATGTCGGTGACCTGCAGGGCCTCCACACGCAGCAGGTTCAGGATCATGGTGTAGGTGAGCCGGAACTGCGACTGCAGGACTGTGGGCTTCCCCTGTCACATAAGGGTCAAAGGTCAAAGGTCATTTACACTCCAAACCTGGCTTTTATTGAAACAAACACAAAAGTTGATGGACAAACAGCACACACACACTAACAGGCACTCATACAGGAAAACAGACAGACATACGCACACACGTACACACACAGGAAGACACACACACACACACACCATCATCATGACGTGCAGGTCTCCCATATCGTGCACGCCCGACTTGCACAGGATGATAACGGTTCCCGTGGCGTCCAGACCCCGCCTACCAGCCCGGCCCGCCATCTGGATATACTCCCCTAAAACACACAGGGCAGGAACAAGTTAACACCCCTCTACACTACACTCTAACACACTACACTCGACACCCTAAAACCTGTTTGAGTGTGTACCGGGCAGCAGGTTTCTGAATCCTGTTCCATCGTGTTTTCGGATGCTGTCGAACACCACGGTCCTCGCTGGCATGTTCACCCCCATGGCAAACGTTTCTGTGGCGAACAAGACCTGGGGGAAGAGCAAACATCAATCAAGCAACCAGGCGGGATCAGAGGCGTTGTGGGCTGAGATAGTGGGTGGGGTTAGAGGTGGGAGTGGGTGGGCTGTTCAGCGAGACACACCTTGACCAACCCCCTGGAGAAGAGCATCTCGATGACCTCTTTGAGGATGGGAAGGATGCCACTGTGGTGCACGGCGATGCCCCTCTTCAGCAGGTCCCTCATTAGCAGGATCTGCATGGAGTCAGCGAGAGGAGTTAGCACGCTAACAGGCACTGTTACACGCTCACACTGCTAAGGGCTAACACGCACCGCTACACGCTCACACTGCTAAGGGCTAACACACTCACACTGCTAAGAGCTAACATGCACCGCTACACGCTCACACTGCTAAGGGCTAACACGCACTGCTGCATGCTCACACTGCTAAGGGCTGTAACACAAGGAGGGTTGGGCTCAAACCTGGGGCAGCTGGCGGTCCCCACCCCTCAGGCGACTCAGACTCTTCTGGAAGAAGGAGTGGATCTCGCTTTTCTCCAGCGAGCTGGTCAGGTCCATGGAGGCCAGCGATCGAGCGTTTTCATCACAGCGCGAGCGTGAGAAGGTGAACGCCACCACTGGTGTCTGCTGCCGCTCAGACAGGAAGTGGAGCAACGTCAACCACACTGCACGGTCCTGTGGGGGAGGTGGGGTTGGGGGAGAAAAAAGGGGAGAGGAAGGAGAGTGGAAAAAGTGGACAGAGAGAGGGTGAAAAAGTCAAACAGAAAGGGGGAAAAGAAAGGAGGGATTAAGAATTAAGTACCTGATTGGTCGACAAGGACAGTTTCTGATTGGCTGTACAGTCATGGGTATAGACCAGGACAGTTCCTGATTGGCTTTAGTATCCTGGGCACAAAACAGAGCGGTACCTGGCTGGCGGTACTTTTCTGGGCAATGACAGGGGGCAGTGTCTGATTGGCTGTAAAATTCTGTGTGTAGACAGACGCAGTACCTGACTGGCCGTGGTGTTGTGGGTGGGCCCCTTGGCTCCGAATGACTGGGCGTGCTTACTGGTGCGCTCTTTCTTAGCGTCCACTGCTGCATAGTACCTGCAGGGGGCAGAGTGGAGCAAACAGTTCACACAAGCTGTTTCATATCAAGAGAGCTTCAACTGAAGAAGCAGCATACAGCTGAGGAGGGGGACAAACACACCCTTTGGTGAGGAAGTTCCCCACAGAGTCCAGCAGAAGGAAGAGCTCTTTCTGGGTCTTGGTGCTGTTGCCGGTGTAGAGGTAGTGCTCCAGGGGGACCGGCCGCTTCACTGTGCTGATCACATAGATGGGCCTCTTCTTTATGCGTCTGGGGCACAGGGTGGGGGAGGACAAATGTACACACATTATGGCCACTAAGATATAACACACACACACACACACACTCTCTCTCTCACACACACACACACACACACACACACACACACACACACACACACACACACACACTCAGGGACGTACCCTATCCACTCGCTGAACTCGATAGCGTTGGGTACTGTAGCGCTGAGCAGGATAATGCTGACATGTTCGGGGAGCATGATCAAAACCTCCTCCCACACCACGCCCCTCTGAGAGAGAGATACACATTATATTACATATATCACACATGTGTGAATACATGCAGGCATACGCTGTGTGTGAGCAACTCATGACTGAGTAAAGTGAGGGACAATTACCTCAGCATCGTTAATGTAATGAACCTCGTCAAAGATGACCCATTCCAGATCCCGAATGACCTCAGAGCCATTATACAGCATGGACCTGCAGAGGAAAGCACCTGCCAGTGAGATACAGCTTTAAACACGGGCACCCCTGGACAGGACTGCTCACCTGTATAGAACTGCTCACCTGTACAGAACTGCTCACCTGAGCAGCCTGGTACAGAACTGCTTACCTTCTAGCATGTGTGCCTTCACACGTACGTGTATGTGTGCATGCTCACACACAGCCCCTAAAGTCATTAGTATATGGGTACTTAACGTGTGTATATATGTGTGAGTGTGTGTGTGTATGTGTGTGTGTGATGGTGTGTGTGTATGTGTGTGTTTGTGTGTGTGTGTGTTCATGTGTGTGTGTGCGTCTGTGATGGTGTGTCTGTGTATGTATGTGTGTGTGAGATGGTGTGTGTGTATGTGTGTGTGTGTGTGTGTGTTCGTGTGTGTGCGTGTGTGCATGTGTGATGGTGTGTCTGTGTATGTATGTATGTGTGTGTGAGATGGTGTGTGTGTGTGTGTGTGTGTGTGTGATGGTCATTACCGCAGGATCTCGGTGGTCATGATGAGGCAGGAGGCCTCAGGGTTGAGCTGGACGTCTCCGGTCAGCAGCCCAACGTCCCCGAAGGTGTTCTTAAAGTCTCTGAACTTCTGATTGGACAGAGCCTTGATGGGGGATGTGTAGATCGTCCTATGAAAACAAAGGAGACAGAGAGGTGTTGCAATGCAATCACTGACAGGTTTGCAGGATTCCCACAATGCACCTACAGGACACCGATGTTAATACCACTGTCACACACCTGGTCATGTGTTTCTGTGACAGTGCGATGGCAAACTCCACACAGACACACACACACACACACACACACCTGGTCATGTGTTTCTGTGACAGTGCAATGGCATACTCCGCCACCACAGTTTTGCCGGCAGATGTGTGAGCCGCGACAAACACAGAGTCATGAGCCTCCAGTCTCAGAACAGCCTGCTTCTGAAACACATCCAGCTCAAACGGCCACTGCAGGGGGGGGGGTACAGAGAGAGGGAGGGAGGGAGGAGGGGGAGAGCGAGGGGGGGATCAGAGAGGAAGAGGACAGCAACAGAGAGAACGGGTCAGTCATGATACCATTGGATCAACTTTCAACTTCTGAGAGTACATCACTGTTGATTGGTTACCCTGTTACTAGATAGTTATCACTGGTCAGCAGCCATGATGTCACTGATCTGTTACTACAGTAATGGTTGGCTGTATAGTTTACTTTTTAGGCATTCAGAGCTGTGTTATATGCAAGTGGACATGTATTAGTGTGATTGTTGAAGGTCCTGCAACAGCAGTGCACTTCCTGGGATTAGATCCTGCAACCTCAGTAGCTGTGACACTACGCTGCCTGCAGAGCACACAGCTGGTACCTTGAAAGCAGGCTCAGGAATGCGCTTGTAAAAGTCATCGCAGGGGGACGTGATGTCGACGGGCACGGCCCACTTCTTCTTCTCTCCTTCCTTCTCCTCTCCTCCCTTCTTCGTCCCTCCATCGCTCTTCACCTGTGCGGAGCTGGACGCTGTTGGAGGCACCGCCACAGTCTCCTGGGAAGAAAGGAATGAAAGAGAGCAAGATATGTAAGATATACTGCTTCATACTGTGCATTGGATGAAAGACATGGTCTCTTGGGGACCATAGACCGACTGTAAAATGTGGCATTTTTTTTGGGGTGTACCTTGATCCCCAGATCTTCCAGGCTGTTTGTCCTGGCAATTTTGGGCGTGTCAGCATGGCTCTTGCCTCCCTCTGCCTCGTCTCTCTCCGGGCGCGAGTCGATGATGTCATCAAAAGTGGACAGAAGGGACATCAGGTTTACTTCACCCACTTGGGCTGCGGTGCCTTAAGTTGGGAAAACATCATTTATAATTGCTGATGTCACATTTTCAGTGGTAGTAGCAGGGACTGCCTCACTAAAGTATTTATTATTAAAACACAGAGAGACAATTCATTTAAAAGGCAGGCAGGAATGCCGGCAGACAAACAGGCAGACAAACAGACAGGCAGACAGTGAGGCAGTACAGACCTCTATCGCTGAAGTCCATTCCAGCCTTCAACCCAGGGGCCTTTGTCAGCAAACCTGCAGTGAGAAATCACACACGTGTACACACATTTTTGAGCTAACTCACAAACACACTTTTTCAAATTTCCATGTGTGTGTGTGCGATCTGCTAAACTAGGGACATGCCCCTGGAAGCAAAGGCATCATGACAGACAGAAGGGCTGGTTTCTAATTTACAGAAAAACAACAAATTGGACTTAAACCTGCAGATACTGCATGGTCCAAGCCAGGCCATGTACCAATCACTCAATCACCATGACTACCAAGCACCAATTAGGCACTTTGCAGCTCCTCTCTCCCATATTCTCCCCAGCCAGTCAGGAGCTATTACCGTTCTCAAAGTCGATTTCCTCCTCTCTCTCGGTCTTCTTCCTTATCTGGTCCAGTGTCAGCTCCTCCATCCCTCCTGGACGAGAGAGGAGAGGGTCTCTTAGCCTTTGCGATGGAACACTTTTAACAAACTCCCTAATCCCCTCCAAACATAATCCATTCTGGAAATGTACAGTTTAAACGTTACCTTATGAGTCTGGGGGAGAGATCCAACAGGAAGTGGGGGTAGCTGGTGTGAGTATGAGTCTTGGGGGGGACAGATATGGCTGGGAGTGAGGGGAGAGGGTGTGACTATAAGAGGCTGGGGGGGCCAAACCTGGCAGGAAGGGGTAGCTGGTGTGACTCCCTCGCAGGCTCTCAGAGGGGGGGCCAGGGGGACGCTGCAGGGACAGGGAGTTCTTGGCGGAAAGACCCGTGTCTTCTAACAACACCTGAGAGGGACAGAGACAGAGACACACATATACACATGCAGAGGTTTTGAACTGGAATTTGTTCCAGTTGGGGGTTCTGTTTGTTCCGTGTGTGAAATCTCTGGCCTGTTGCTTAGTGACTGTGGAATGCCATGGTGCTGTGTGTTCCGCATGTAGAATCTTTAGGAGTTGTTGCCTAGTGACTGTGTAATGGCAGGTTGGTGTGTGCTTTTCGGTATCGTACCTCAGTGAAGTCCAGCAGCATGCCTGTGGTGGGGTCTCTGATCACAGAGAGGCCAGAGTGCAGGGGAGAGGCTGTGCAGTGCAGGAGAGAGTCCACCTGCCGGTCCCTCTGAGCCAGCCTGCAAAACACACACATATATATGCACACACTTGCACGCACACATACACTCTTACTGCAGCTATTTGCATCATGCCCTAATGCTCTACACTTGACAGGCAAACATATGTACGCATGCATGCACACACATGCAAACATTAGCACATATACACAGATAGGCAGACTGAAGACTGTACTTGAGGAACTTTTGGAAGGCAGAGTCGGTGTTGTGTATGGGAAGCCATTCTGGGTCGCGCAAGAAGCGTTTCTCCACCTCTGTCTGCAGGTCTGGCCCGATCGGGGGGAGGCCATGGGGGAGCTGTGAGAGGAGAAGAGAGGGATTATGGGAAAAATGCAGAGATGGCAGACTGAGGCTTCGTAATTCCCTGAATGGGTGGAGCTACTACACTACATTATTAATTAATGACTTGTTCAGGCCAGTACAAGGCCTCACTCTGGGAACAGCAAAACACTCACAGTGCTCTGTGGGTGTAGGGGCTGGTCTGCTGTGATTGGCTGAGTCAGCAGCTCAAACCTCCCGGAACAGCCCATCTCGAGCAGGGATAGGGGGAGGTCCGCAGGCCCCAAAGGGGGCAGCTCTGCAGGAGGGAGAGAGATACCATCTGACTGGGCACTTCCAGAGATGACAGAACACCAGGGCGGGGAGAGGGTGTCCAGTCATTTTTTCGGTACTCCAATCTAATAAAATTACAATCACCTCACAATACAAATAAACAAAACAATGTAAAACCAGCATCTGTGACTATGTTTCTGTGCTCTTAATTCTGGGTGGGACATTGCAAATACAATGTGATGCTTAAAAAGCATGCAACTCAAATCTAAACACAATGTATCACAACTGTTAGAACCAAAGCTGCTTATAGAGATCACCAGACAAAGAGGCTATGCAATCAGCTCAAACAACCACGAAAAAACAAGTAGAAGCTAACTTAGATAACTTTAACCAGGAGACTGATCCCACTGATAGTATTCTGTCCACAATCCTTCTGGCATTGGTATTTAGTTTGCTTGTGTTAACTACATAATGGTAGCTGCAATAGCTATCAACCTGATAAGAAATTATCTACATAACTTGTTAGTGATGACAGTGACAGAGAGTTGCAATGCACAAGCAATTATACCCTGTCATGCAGGCAAATCAGTGCAAAGCTAATGCTACTAGCTTGCTAGCCGACCACAGACTGAAACTTTTCAACGCTATGTCTAACTACTGCATTGAAAAGTGACAAGCACAATATGACTTGATTGATTTTCTTACCAATTTTCTCCATCGCTGTCACTAAACTTGGTAGGAGAGCTAGTTTCTTTCCTTCCCAGCCAAGTGGCAGAAACGGGACACGGAAGTTGAAATGTTTTGAATACCGGAAGTTGGTACTACTTATAAATTGAACCGAAGAGATTTTTCGTGAATCCGTTCCATATCTGGCTGTGTACGCACAAAACACGCAATGTATACAAAGATTTCCATGTTTACACAAGTGCAGTGGTCACACAATGACTTTAATTTTGTTCACTGTGTTTTTGGTTTTTTTATTCCCATATACCGGTGTATAACCGGTTTTTGTCGGGGTGTTTTGCCTCACGTCTTCGAAAATGCGACGTCATATTAATGCGCCCTTGTTGTGGAAAAGGGTTTGAAGTTGAGGAGGAGTAGCTGGGAGTTTCTACACGTTTTGAAGCTTAAACGGCAAAAGGTAACCCATTTCATATTGTCCAGTTGTTCAATAATGGATGCTATGCCAAATTTTACATTGTAGTACTCAATGCGTTATATATTTGCCAATTTGCTATGCCGCAAAAATATTTTGTGAACATTTTGTTAACCGATGCAGTTTAACGTATACTAGTTTAGCCTGGTGTCTCTCCATACGATGCATTGTTCGTGGCTGGGTGAGGTAAATACATTGCAATTATGTTACTTCGTAATCGTCGAAAAGCAGGAAATTGTTTCCATTGTCTGCGCCACATATAATCTGGGCAGGCAAAATTACCTGATCCCATTGCTATCTGTTCTCATGCCCCTTTCTTCTGTGCTGGACAGGTAGAACATTAAGGTTCTGAATAACTTAACAAAAGCATCCAACAGGAAACTCAAGTTAAGGGAGCTACTGGTAACCTATTAATGTGTGTTCCTATCATGCTAGATGCGCAAACTTGACTGTTCATATCGGACATTGTCACAGTAATTAGCGTTGCCGTTGCAGCTCGGCCGTGATGGTGGTGTTCCCGAGCTCCCTAACGGAGGAAGAGGAGTCCCTCCAGAAGAAATATGCCAAGCTGAAGAAGAAGGTCTGTATCATAGCAACCACTGCTGAATGGAAGTTGTGTATCCTAGCAACAAGGGGCTTTGGTCATGAGCTCCAACCAGGGTGGAGCCAGCATATGCCCCCATCTCAGTGACTCAAACAAACAGATGCTGAGAGCAGTATTTTTTTGATTGGTCCAACTTTTACTGGTGGTCCTTCACTTCCTTCCTGTCTTGACTCTACCCTCTCTCTCACACCTACACTATTTCTGTGCTCCTCTAAATCACACTGTTCTAACCCCCTGTCCTGTTCCCTCCCTCCCTCTCTCTCTCTCTCTCTCTGTAGAAAAAGGCTCTCCTGGCATTGAAGAAGCAGAGCTCCACCAGTCAGACGAGCCAGAGTGGACTGAAACGCAGTAGGTTCCCTCCTCCCCTCCATGTTCATCTTCCTCTTCATTGTGCTGCCCTTCCTGTCTCATTCCCTGTGAATTATGTCTGAGTAACAGGAGTTTGAGTGTCATGTGCATTTTATTTTCCATCTTTTATTTGTGTCCAGTTGTTAGTGTCTTGCTGCCACATATTTTGAATTTGCAGGTGCCAGTGGTCTTTACTCGAACATAAAGGGCTCAGTGACTGAGCATACATGCAGCCACCAGAGGGAGCTCTTTTAAGTCCTGTCCATATGAATTTGTTGTCTGTCAGCACCTTCACCTACTCCCTGAACTGTGTATGGAACTAGGCCCGTTGTGGTTGCCAGATTACAGATGGCTTCTTAGAGATTGTAAGATTCATAGACCAAATCAAAGGAACAAGGCTCCGTGGCTGTATTCAGTCATATAGTTTCCTATTATCTCTATGACTCCAATATCTCTCTCTTCCTTGCTTTTTCTCTCTTCTACCCTTGCTGTTCCTCTCTCTCATTCTCTGTCTCTTGCTTCTTGTCCCTCTCCTAATCTCCCTGTCTTTCTGTAATGTATCTCCTGCTGTGTTTCTCCCTCCCTCCTCTCTCTGTTCCTGTGTGTACCAGCCCTCTCTGACCAGCCTGTGGTAGACACAGCCACAGCCACAGAGCAGGCCAAGATGCTGATCAAGTCTGGAGCCATCAGCGCAATAAAGTCTGAGAATAAGAACTCCGGCTTCAAGCGCTCCCGCACGCTGGAGGGAAAACTCAAGGTAAAACATGGCAGAGATGATTATGCTTTTATATGTATGTGAATGGTAAGTCTTACTGTTGCCTGTGTCTACTCCGGTGCTCTTGGTGTGGGTTTGTGGGAAATGTAGTCCTTTTTTTTCTCTTTTTGCAGGATCCAGAAAAAGGGCCTGTTCCAGCATTCCTGCCATTCCAAAGGAGTGTTTCCACAGACGAGGAGATGCCTGAGGTACATTCCTCACCTGTTTACCACATCCAGACAAATCCAAGACATTCGCCCTTCTGTCACTTTTGTCATGCTCACCCACAGTCTTTCCCATGGTGAAATGTTTGTTTCTTGCTTTATTTCCAGTCAGGCAAAAGAGCACACAGAAAATCGCTCTATGAGAGGTAAGTGTGTTTTGATTCTGATTCATGATTCTGAATCTTATGATTCAGAAGTCTGATTCTTGATTTTGATTCTTTTAATTTGTGTCTCAACTTTTGTCTTTTCCCCCTTCAGCTTTGTGAGTTCTGGTGATCGTTCCCGTGACGACGACGATGGGGGTGGCTCATCGTCCGGCCGCGACGGGGAGAGGGATCGCGAACGAGACCGCGACACGGACAGAGAGCGTGATCGGGACAGGGAGCGGGACCGCGAGCGAGACCGCGACAGGGAGAGGGACCGGGATCGCGACAGAGGCAGGGACCGCGACAGAGAACGCGACCGTGAACGCGAGAGGAGTCGGGACAGAGACAGAGAGAGAGACCGTGACCGGGAGAGGGACGCTCCCTTTCGCCGTGAGTGCTTCTCTCCCCCTTCTGCTCTGACCTCTCTCTGTATTCTGTCTCTCCTCAATCTGCTCTTTCTCTCCACCCTTTCCGTGCTCCGGTCTGTCATGACTGGTGTCTGTTTTGTACAGTTTCACCTGTACCTGCAGTGACTGGTGTGTGTTCGTGTTTTTACATTCTTATCCTCACCTGTTGTAATGGGTGTGTGTGTGTCACCCTTACCTGTACTGATTAATGTGTTTCATATCGCAGGGTCGGACTCGTACCCGGAGCGGAGGGGGGTGAGGAAGGGGAACACTGTGTATGTGTATGGCGCCGCCCTGGTGGAGGAGAGTCTGCGTACGGCTTTCTCCCAGCACGGCAACATCATCGACCTGTCCATGGACTCCCCACGCAAGTGAGTGCGCCCAGGGCAGCAGCACGAGGAGAGAGTACAGAATAAAGTACAGTGTGCCGTGCTCTCCTCTCAGGTGGGGCTGAGAATGAGAACAGCAGTGAGCAGAGAATGTTCTACTAACTGACTATTGATTTAGTATTGAAGAACATCCCTGAATCTCGGTGGGGTTATGTCACTATGGAGACAACTGGGGTGTTCATCACACCTTCGCGCTACTGTTCTCATCCCTCTTTCCTTCTCTTCCTCTCTCCAGCTGTGCCTTCATTACGTTTGAGAAGATGGAGTCAGCTGACCAGGCTGTAGTTGAGGTTAGTGCTGCCCCCCAGTGCCGTTATGACCAAAATCATGCAACTAACTGATACATTTATATACAGGTTTCTGCTTGATGTTTGTTTTGCCTGCTTTACCAGTCACATTTAATTTTTGTTTTAACAACCTTATAAGTCAATGCTTGTGAATCTCCATTTGAGTCTAAAACTTTTCTCATACTATGGTACTCCGCCACCCAGTTCAACAGCACATTAGGTGGCTGAATAATACAGTGTATTGCAAAAGTGATGACCTGGGCTTGTGACCTCTTAGAGGTTGCAGGTTTGATTCCCAGGTTGGGTGCAGCCATTGTGCCTTTGATTGTGCTTGACATGGAGACTCTGTGTAAAAATATCTCTCTCTCTCTCTCTCTCTCTCTCCCTCCACAGCTCAACGGCACCACAGTGGGAGATGCCACCATCAAAGTCAGCATCGCCAGGAAACAGCCTATGCTGGAGGCTGCCACGGGGAAGTCCGTCTGGGCCTCACTGGGTAGGTATCACAGCAAAGCATGCTGGGTAACGTCATTCATCCCTTTCTCTCATTTGGGCCTCGCTGGGTAGGTATCACAGCAAAGCATGCTGGGTAACAATTCCTCCTCACTCTCCCCCACCTGTTTATGCCTCAGTAGTTTTGGAGTTGTGATACCAGACACACCCATCGCTAAATCTCTCTCTCACACAGCCGTGCAGAACAGCGCCAAGGGGTCCTACAGGGACAAGCGGAACCAGGTGGTCTATAACGAAGACATATTCTAAGGAGCAGAAAAACTGAAAGCAATATTTACATTGTTGACAGGAAATAGTGTTCGTGGTGAAATGTTTTTTTTCCTTATGCTTGTCTTTAGCTTTGCTGTCCTGTAAGACTTAATGCAATGCGTTTGGATCACGTCCATGGCAAGACCTGTTGGCCGTATTTGTGATGTGATACTGGTTGTTTTGTGCTCTGTTTTTTTGCCTGTGCTTTAGTTTTGTGATGTAATTAAAGTACACTGTGTACAAATTTGTTTGAGTGTTGATTTTTTTTGTTGTTTGAACACACTGAAGAGAAAAAACTAAGCCATTTGGTTTGGGCCGCTATGCTCTAGCCAAATGAACCAATGGCCATAATTGCCAAACTGTCAGAATCCTTTAACCCTCTCTGACTTGTAACCTTCCTTTAAAGCAGTGGAACTCGCACTGTCAAACTCGGACTCCTCTGTATGCAGAAAAACACCCCAATAAGATCGGACTGTGGTTTACAGTCACCTGTGTAGCAGCCAATCAAAATCATGGACACACAGTTTAGAAAATTCTTGCCACAGCTTTATTGGTCGGCCAGGGAGTTGACAGCTGACGCGGAAGGGCATGGTTTCAGTTAAGGAGGAATCCCCTCTACCTCCCTCAAAACCCCCCTGGACCACTCCCACACCCCCCACCCACAAACTTTAGTTTCATCCCAAGCCCACCTCCTGCCTCACCACTGCAGTCGTCTTCTTGTAACCCACACTTCTCTTTGAGAGGCTGGGGTGGGCACAGGCTTTATTTGCTCCATCCAAGCACTGAAAGACCCCTGATTCAGCCAATCAGTGCATTGATTTGTTCCAGCCAATCAGTGCTTTGACAGACTGAAAGAGTCTGGGGTTTTGATACTGGGCTATAGTATGATCCTGCACCCACACTGGCTATCAGTCAATGTGATTCTAGACCCGTGGACTGGATTTGGGTCCCTGTCCTCAGGATAAAATGACCTTGAGTGACCCTGAGGAGATGAATGGAATAAAGTAATGATCGACTGGGATCATTTCAATGCCTGGAATATCGTAGTAATGCCAGTTTAGAAAAACCACAAAAACTGCTGACAAACCATTGTGTATTTGCTGATTTTTTTTCCCCCAGTATTAAAATCCCTGTTTTTTAAAAATAGCAATTCATTTTAAACCGATTTTCACCCAGATTTATGTTTTCACACGTTAAAAACGTTTACAGTTTGCGTGAGAGCTGTTGTGTTTCAGTAAATGGCGCCCTCTTGTGAAATTTGTAATGCAGAACACTTAGCCGAGGCTAGGCATTTGAAATGCATTATTGTTCCACTGAGAAAGCCTACACTACAAAATGTTTTTCTTTTTAAAGCAACGTTAAAAATAAACACTAATAAATGCCCAGATTTAAAAAATAAATAAAAACTCGGAGTTTGATGAGCCCAGTGCATTACTTTTGCTGAAGGCACTTTCTGAGGAGGGGAGAAAAGGGGCGGTGCTTGGCCAAATGGGGGAGGAGTTTAAAACCCTGCACCAATCATTTATCGCTGCCACCCCTTAAAAGGACATACACCAATGGTGGACAACCCTGGTCCTGGACAGCCACAGGGTGTGCTGGCTTCTGTCGTTGCTCAGCACATACTTAACCAATTAATAGTTGATTATAAAAATTAATTCCCTGCAATCTGGGTTTCTTTTTGTTGGTTTTGTTGAACTGGCATTTGATTTTAAAGTGAAGTGTTGATCTCCAGGACCAAGGACAGCCACCAGCCCTCACCTATGTCAAAATATGTTGATCCCTAAACAGAGGTAGCTTCATGCAGTACAGGTTTATCATGTATTTATTCCACCCAACCACTAAACCAGGTGATTTCATAAATGAGCCCCCTTACCTGGGTAAAGCGTTCCGTTAACTCAATTCAGCAGGTTTAGTGCATGGGGGGAACAAAAACATGTATGTATTTCTGTTTTTTCTCACCCTTGTTCTTAAACAGCAAATGTTTACTTTCTCCCATTCAGCTCCTGACGGCATTTCCATCTCCTCCTAGCCACAGGTCTGAAATGAACTGTCTTCACTCAAGCCAAAGTGGCTGCTGATTGGGAAAATCGCCAGCCAGTCCATGTATTCAGGGGAAATTCAGCATATTCTTTACCAGCCGAAAGGGAGAGTTTACCAGCGACTGGTCCCCGAGTGGTGTTAAAATTCCCTCCCTCCTCTGCCGCATCCCCCACGCCCCTCTCAGGCCTCAGACGGCCCCGCCCTCCCGCTCTCTCTCCCGCTGCGCCTCCAGGCAGTTCTGGGCGGTGGTTTTGGCATGCTGCTCCTTTAGGTGGCGCCGGAGCGCGGGTTTGTGTGCGAAGCGCACGTGGCAGTAGGAGCAGCGGTGCGGCCTCTCGCCGCTGTGCAGGTTCATGTGGTCGCAGAGCGTGGACTTCTGGGTAAAGGTCTTCTGGCAGAGCGGGCAGCGGTGCGAGCGCGCCCCCCGATGGACACTCATGTGACGGCTCAGGTGATGGGCGTGGCTGAAGTGCTTGCCGCATTGCGGGCAGACGAAGAGTAGGTGAGCGGAGCGTGCGTGCACAGTCAGCGCGTCCGGTGACGGGAACGCCAGGCCGCAGTGCTCGCACGAAACCGGGCCGCCGCCCCACCCCGACCCCACCCACTCCCCCGCACGACGTCGACCCAACCACTGCCACCGACTCGGATTCCTCCCTCTCTGATCCCGCCCCTTGCCCGCCTGGGTCTTCCAGCCCAAAGTCTCCGCCCATGGCCCCGCCTCCCTGGGCCTTGTCCATCCCGTAGCTAACCCGTAGGGGCCCATCTGGTTCCACTTGGTGGAGGCCACGGGCAGGCGAGCCATAACCCCCCCCTTCCTGGCTGAAATCTGGGTGGATCAGTCCGAAGTTCCCCATTACCTCCTCTGGAGTTGGAATGATCCACTCCTCACGTGGGGGGGCGCTGAGGAGCCTCCGGTCCCTGTCAACACGTCGTCTGCCCTGGTATCCCCTCCCCCGGCCCCTCCCCATTTCCCATGGTCTCCGCCTCCACATTCTATGCCCCTGCTTCCCCACAGCCCCCAACACATCCCCCCCACCGAAATCACCACCTCCGTCGCTCTGGTGACCGTCCAGGGATACCACCACTTCTCCTCCTCCTCCTCCTTCTGCTCCGCCCCCTTCCCCCTCCTCTTCTTCCTCCACGTCTCTTCCTCTCTCCCTCCTCTGATCCTCCATCCCTTCATCTTCATCCTCGATGCACACCTGGAAGACCTCGTAGTCCTGCTCCCGCCCCTCCTCCTCCTCCACATCCCGGAACTCTCCAGAAAGGTTCACTGTATTCAACTACAGCAAGAAAAAACACAGTCACATCACACTTCCAGTAAATGCTATTCTGCAGCTTACATTACATCATGCGTTGCAATTTTAGACTTCACAATCTAAAAAAAAAAACTGCAAATATATGAACACAACATTGCTGTCAATATACTAGCAAATTCAAATATGCCAGCAAACCTACCTTGATTTCCGAGACCTCCTGAGAACCTGTGCGCGTGTCCGTCTGTGCATCCAGCACTCTATCTGAGCGGGCCTGTGCACCACGAGGCTGCAGTGAGCCTAACTTTCCAGCAGGGGGAGACCTGGAGCGTGGGGGATGTTGACTGTCACTGTCGTAACCTGCCACAGAGTCACTCTCCTCCAATTTTATGACCTGAAATGGGGAAAGAGGGAGGCAGGGGTTTGTCAAAAATCTCAAAAGATACAGGATGAACAGTCCTTCCAGTCAAACCATAATCCAATCAAATAACTTCAACTCAACAACGTCTCACTTTTAAGAATGGTCTGTGTGTTGCCTGTAAATACCCAAAGAATTTTAAGGGCTCGGAAACAATACTTTACAGCGGTTCACATGCTCACTCACAAGGACAAATTTTATGCACTTGTTTTTGCTAAAGCCAATCCTTTCATTAAACCACCCCCTCCAACTAATTTTGCTTCCTGATTTTCTGGTGACATAGAAGTTTACAGAACAAGATGGAAAGGCAATGGCCCCCTCATTTTGGTAACCATGCAAACAGGATAGCTACGTCACATCTGCAATATATGAGGTGTAGCTATTAAATAACGAGACTGGGCTTATGAAAGTCGAACCACAGTGCGCGTGTGCGAACCACATGGTATGCATTGACCAATGGGCAAGCATAAACAACCCCTGAAAGTTTCAATCCGCTCGCGTCTGTCCGCCGTTAAGCATTGCTTGAAGTAAACATGTTTTTCTTGAGCATTAGTCTCATTATTTAATAGCCACACCTCGTACACAAGAACAAAAGTCAGCCTGTGGGAGATTTTTGGGAGGAAGTAAAAAAATGTATTTGCAGAGCGGAGATATTGTCCTAATAAGGCCACTGTACCCCGGGCGGGCTGGGAGTCCGGGGCTGAAGGTACTGGCTTAAGGCTCCCCTGCACTTCTCCACCACATGCTCCATCTGCAGGTAGCTGGCGGCTGTCAGGTAGTTGACAATCTCCTTGGGGCTGAATTGGAGGATGCCAGTGTAGCACGACTGGAGAAGCTCGCAGACCACACTGGAGCTGTGCAACATCGACACCTAGTGGACAGGAAGCATCATGCCTCTATTTAGTTAATTTCATTTACCGTACATAGCCAACTGTAAAATCCATATCACCATCTGCTGTTTTGAAATGCGAAACGTGTAGAGTTGTGAGAGAATTGGGACAACAGCATGAACTGAAATTCTCAAGTTTCACTTTGTAAGTCATACATGCACAACAAACCGCCCTGAGGGCTGAAGGGTCTGGAGGCATATGCTCAATCTGACAAAAGGCATCACCTGATTTTAGCCATTAGCTCACCCCCTGAAGCAAGGAGGTAAATAATCTGGGAAATTTGGTGAAGCGGGATTTGAATGGAGCCAACACCTGCAAACACCATGGCCTGCAGGTCCAGGGTCTGGGTGCCCTTGGATTAAGTTCTACAGTTTCATTTTCATGGTGAAATTGAGCCATGTTGTGTCCCTGGCTTGGTTCGTAGATGCACCTTAAGTTCAGGGGAGGGGTTGAGCAGGAACTGGTCTCGCAGGAAAGGTGAACACGCCGCCAGGACCACTTTGTGCCCACGGAAGGTTTGCCGGTCGCTGGCAATGATGGTGACATCACAGAAGTGTTGCCGTGACCGCAGGCTGTTCATGTTCCGCAGGGTGGCGTCGCCGTGGCCAGGCAGCCGGAAACACAGAACTTCCATGGCGACCGGAAGCAACGCTGCAATACATTTGGCACAGAACGGAGAGCATGTGACCCCTACAGCTACTGTCAGTACATGTTACGTTCCCATCTGAGACTTGCCACACAACAAAATGACACATGCACCGGTCAAATTCAGCTGTCCATTGTACAGCACAGTCTGGATTTCTCAGCTTTTTGAACAAGGAACTCGCACAAGTTACACTGTTCCTTTGTAGATGAGCAGGCCTAATTATATATGAATTACGATACACAATGCACTAAGGAAATTAATTCTTAATGTGTGCATCTACATGTCACATACATTAGCACCTTTTTACATAGACTATGTTTTGTGCAAAATTCACCTTTACCATGTAACAAGTTTATAGCCCTGATACGCACAAAGAAAAGTGCTGCTGACATGCGGGTTTTAAAATATATACTATATTCACTGACATATCAACAGATTTCGGTTTGTATTTCAGTTCTGATCATTTTCTCTAGAGAGTGGTTTTGTAGTAATCGTCGCGACGTAGGCTGGCACAATGACCTCAGTTAGGGTACACGAAACTGTTCACTCTGCACACATTTGTTCATAGTGAAATGGTTTGTGTTATCCAGCCTTTTACAGTATGAAATGACAAAATAGTCTGAAAAGCAACCCAATGCATTTGTTCAATTTTTGCGAGCAAGAAGTTGTTTGGAGTAAACCTCTTAGCAAAAAGTCAGTTTGTTGATGTTTGTTTAAGCGTGTAGCCAGCTAGATGGCTAGCTGTAGTAGCACGCAGGTATGTCACATCGTCTGCCACAAAAGACAGTCACATTAGCGCACACAAATAAAGCTGGAAAATTGAGTTCAACGTTGGTAAATCTAACAAACGAGGTCGTTACACAGCTACAAGATAACTATCCATATCTGCATAATCGAGGCGCTCAGACAGCAAGTCAGGTCTTTTCGCCAGATGAATTTGCATTTGCTGCACATACTCACTGGTGCTAGCTATCTAGGTAGATGCACCTACCTCTACCGTACGTAGCTACGTGCTCTCTTGTTGTCTGGGCGATGCTGTGCGCACACTATCCAGGCTAACTAGCTGGCTACTGTAGCTAGACAGCTAGTATAGACAACAGCAGGAAATTGTTACGAGACCGTGGCCGTCAGAGAGGGCAACGTAGCTCCAGTGGCTAGCTAGCCTGCTTTGTCTAATTTAAGCACAGCTGGCTGCGATAAACAGCTACAGTAATTAACCTCAACTGTTGTTGTTCGGACGTAATACTTGGTTTATTTGAAGTTAGCTGGCAAGCTGAGAGGATAACCAGTCCCAATGGACGACTCGCTAATGTTAGCGAGCAAACATTAGCTACTTTTTTCGACTGCCATACGCTGGATAGCTACATTGCTAACTTGCAAGCAGTTAGCTGTTACATTAACCGGTTTAGTTTGGCAATTCTGTAGTTACAGATGTATAAGATTAGTTGATTTGTTACAGTTTAGCGATGGTTGATTGTAGTCCGGGTAATCTGATGTACTTTTGCCTTTCGTGTCGTTTTCTTTGGCAGCTCACGCTAGGTAGAAACCTACTTCCCCATGAACAGTGAATGGCTGTAGTGATAGCTAGCTAGTTAGCCAGCTAGCCATGTCTTAAAGGGGAAGGCGTCCCAGGACAAGGAGGGATTGTTGTCTCATTAGCGAATAGACCACCGAAGTGTTGTCACCACCCCACCCCTTGGGGTCCTGGAAGATTGTCCAATTAATTTTTGGACAAATATTTTGCAGGATTGGCAATTGATAATAACAATAATAATAATCAACTGTAACTCGGTTTGGATAAAAGCATCAGCTAAATGACTGTAATGTGAATGTAATGTAATGTGAATAATGAGATTTAATTACTGAAGTAAAATGTATGTACCATTAAAATGACCATGATACAAGACTATGTATGGGTGTGGGGTGTGTACTCCCTTAAGGGAAGAGTTGAAAAGATTACAAAGGGCACCTCAAAAAATGTCACATTTTGGTCTGATTGAAAGGGGTGCTTTCACACCAAGAACAAAAAGGGCAGGGGCAGTTGGCCCCTCTGACCTCTGACCCCCTTTACGGCATTCCCACAAGAGCTTGTAGGGAAAAAATTTGTGACGCAGCTATATGTTTGAGCTAGAGTACCTGCTATAGCCAAAGGTCCACAATGGTTGGGCAATACATGGTAACAGCGAAAGTTTATATGAGTACTAGAAGTACATTTTCAGGTTGTTTCATGAAATGAATGGAAGTGAATTAGAAGTTATAAATGAACTGGAAGGCAGGGTGAGCAAAAATGATTCTAATTCATCCACAAAGACAAGGAAATTAACTTAAGGAGTTATCAAGTGACATTTCCTTTTAAACTCCTCAGCCTCAGTGCGTATGTCACTTGCGATGACATAGGCAACATGTGATTGGTGCTGCATCTGCAGCCTGAGAAGAAGTGAAGCCTAGTTGCCATGGGAACCTCATTAGTCATGCATGAAACCTGAGGCCTGAGTCTTCCTGAGTCTGAGGTATGGGGGGGATTTGCATTAGAGATTACCATAAGTTTAGTTTGTATGGGCAAACAGAGAAAATGTTTGTTTTAAAAAGCTAAACATGAGACAAGTTATGTCTCCATTTAAATGGATTTCTGTTGGAGGAAACACACCTTTTGTTCAGAATTATTGAACTATGTACTATATGGAGTTATATATATATACAGTTTGCTTACACTAATAAGTATTCAGCTTGGAAATAGCTATGGTACTGTACAGCTACACTAGCTAGCTAGATGAATTAATTCTGTCACAACTAGCACTCTAGCCTTATGCTACATCCCCTGCATTACACTCTGGCACTGAAAGCAGCTTTAATTCCATAATTCAGTTCGCCTTTGGCATCAGCACTTTTGCAGGTTTGGTTTTGGGGTCCAGGGCTCTTTGGAACAACATTTGAAAGGAAATTAACGACAGGATGTCCCTGTGGTTACCGCTCAGCCACACACTGGGCTAACACCTGTGTCTCTTACAGAGCAGATGTCAGAAATGGTAGTTAACAGCTGAAAAGCTGCCTGCAGAAAGTAACACCTATGCATTAGCAAGGATATTATAAACTAGAGTGTCTTTGTCTCATATTTTTCTATTATTTATTGTGTCTGTTTATCTGTTTAGAGTATTTCATTCATTCTACCCTTTAACCATCACTAATGGCAACAACAACTATAATAAAATATAATAATAATAATGATAATAATAATAATAACAATAATGTGCAATACTTTACTGTTTGAAAGTCGGCATAGTATCATACCGATTAAAAAAAATTAAAACAATTTCACAGAATTGTCTCTTGCATGCTGACTACCCTTGCAGCTATTGGACCTTCTGCACCACGCACCCGGCGTTAATGCCTATGGAGGCGTGGTCTGTGTTATTTTCCCGGGAAAGCAGAACAGGTATTGTGTCCAGGCTCTGACTCCGAATCAGTCATATTACATTTTTGTAAGAATGAAAGAAGTTGAATTGGGGTTGTTTGCGCTGATCTCGAATCAGCGCTTGGGGTACAACCTAAAACGTCATAACGTGTTCATAGATCCATCCAAGTCATTGGAAGAAGGGGAGGGGAACGCACGCTGACGCGAAACACGTCACCCTGCAAGGGTTGCCTTTTTTTGTTAAACCGGGGAGAACATGTCGACATCGGAACGGTCAAACGAGGTAGGGAAACAATTCCAAACGATGGTTGCAAAAAATTGCCAAGGATTAATGATACCGCTAGCCCTAGGCTAATTGCTCTGATGATGCCCCGAATCGTATCTGTAAAGTAAACTCTGCACGGGTTGTGTGGGGCTGATGCTACCTAGCTTGCAAGCTAGTTTGAACTACTTAGCTTAGCTAGGTGACCAGCAGTGCTTTCGATGAGCCAAGGGTTAGCTAGCTCACTGAATTAGCTAGCTGTCTGGTTAACCATCCAGCGAGTCAGTAGAGACTCAGTTGTGGTGTCTTGTATTGTGACCGCTTTATGGAAAACCAGTTGTTTTCATCTTAAGTCATATATAGAGGAAATAGCAACTTGTAGCTTAGCCTGCTAGCTCTGTGTTCATGCTTTGTCTGTTGCCCTGTAAGGCATTTGGCATCCCTGACAATGTCAATGAGAGAACATTCAGTTTATGCATACTCAAAATTGCTAACTCGCTAACGTTACATTCAAAACTTGAGCGGTTCTGATTTAACTAGCTCTGTCTACGGTTGCTATCTAGTTGAATGAAGGGGAGAAATGGTCTTGCATTTTCAGTGTTCAGTCACATCTTTGTACTATACCTGGATTTGGAGTCGGGATGCTACCAGCTAACGACGTCTTGATTATGCACAAATGGAAGATTGGTAAACCTAACACAAGGTAGTCTTTGCTACAGCTGAAGGCGGACGTTGCGTGCTGTAAATTACAGTCTTTGCTATTTAAAAATGTTCGATCCCGGTGTTGGAAGACAGACGAGACTGCATGTGTGGAGAGTTGATAGGTGTACGCTGTGAATTGCAGTCCACGTTCAGTTAAGAGGGGAATTTGTAAATCATTTCTTGCATTGGAGAGCGCTCTGGTTGTGACTGGTGTCTGTGTCTTGTTTGATTTCCGTTCTTTCCTCTGAATTTGTCAGGCGGCCCTGAAGGGGCACGGGCCATCCGAGGCTAAGGGCGAAGAAGCGGAATCTGACGCCAGACATCCGAACCAATCAGATGCAGGCAAGAACTGACAGTGGTCTCAAGTATATTTCACCTCCCTTACTCGTGAATTATTGAGGCGACAGGCAGTGTCACTAAATTCATGAACAGCATTACAGCAGCAGTTTTTCCATGACACAAATTATATGAATGTATTTACTGTAAGATTAGTACACTGTTCAAATTATGTCTCTTAATTGTAGAAGTCACCATATCAGTGGCCATTGTTATTGATATGCACCAGTTTGATCCCAAAGGCTTTTGTTTACCTCCAGTTAGGAAAACCCCTTTCTGTCAGTGCCTAAATCATCCTCCTTGTTGTACTGCCAGGCTTTCTCTGTCTTGCTGTTACATTACATTATATTACATTACTGTCATTTAGCTGACGTCTTTATCCAAAGTGACTTACAGTTGATTAGACTAACCAAGGGCCAATCTCCCCTGGGAGCAATGTGGGGTTAAGGGCCTTGCTCAAGGGCCCAGTCATGTACCTTAGCCACTAGGCTATAGGCTGCCCCCTTATTGCCCCTTTCTCATTCTGAGCTGCGCAGTCATTCCATTGGACAGGGATTGAGTTGGAACTTCTTTTGTATCTTTAGAGAATATCTTGTTCTGAGGCAAGCATGGAGACTTCTTCTGAGGAAGTTCTCCTTTTGTAGGAAAAATGTATGTAACACTTACACATGTATAACAGCCTTTTTGTAAACTTGTGTCTTAGCATCAGTATTGTGATGCAGCCTGGGACAATGTTGCACAAAGCACCACAATTCACCAAATAAGAACTACATGTCCCATGAATCCCTGTGTTTGGATGGCTTTCTAGATCATATCTATGAAAATGGAAAACAGGGAGGCTGAAATAAAGATGGAGAAGTATAAAAACTGTGTGGAACCTGCAGATGTTCTGCCCCGTTGCAGACTGGCTGAAATAGTGCAGTCGCGCTCGTAGTGACGGCACAGGCTAAATTGCACCTTTGTCTCGTAGGTGAGTCCTGTGGCGCCACGGTGACGGTTCCTAAGGAGACAGAGCCTATGGGAAGCATGTTGTCGCTGCGGAAGGAGGCGGGGAAGAGCAGCGAAGACGGCGAGAAGCCGACTGCGTCCACCTCTTCATCCGGCAAAGGCCTCACCGGTCAGTAAGACCCTCCATCTCCACCCTTCTCCTTCCCTCCATCTCCACCCCTCTCCTTCCCTCCATCTCCACCCTTCTCCTTCCCTCCATCTCTCTTTCCTTTTCCATCCTCATCTCTGTCCATCTGTCTCTCTAACCATCCCTTTCCCTCTCTTTCTCCATCCTCTCCATCTCCCTGTCATGCATCCCTTCCTCTCCACTCCTCCCTTTTCCCCCTCCTCTGTCGTTTTTCCCTCATGTTAATATAATGTTTTTATTTCTCTGTTATAGGCCATGCTGCAAAGACCCTCCCTGCTTCCTCCTCTTCTGCCTCCTCATCTTCCTCTTCTGCTGGCCGGGCCAAAATGAGTGTTTCGGGTCCCGGCAACAAACCTTTCCAACCCCTCCTCCTCCTCGCCGCCCCCCTCAGGTGCCCCCCCACCGCCTAAAATCCATCGCGCCCGCAAGACCATGAACAGACCCCCGCCGACTCAGGTGAGTCCCCACCTGTTCCGGTGGCCATTTTGATCCCCCCTCTGAGACAGAAACCACCTGACCGAATGCTGAAGTTTGACAGAATCCAAAAATCGACATTTCCGTTGAAGTATGATTATTTGATTTGAATTGCCTTTATTTGTATTTTCAGCTCGCAATTATTCTATCATTTTTATTCACGTCTGTGAAGATTAACTTATTTTCCAGTTGTGATTGCAGTATTACTATGCTTAGGATGTTGGAGAGTAAAACTGACTCTCCTTCAGTAGCACGTTTATATTCATGTGTGTTTTTATTTCCTCTCAGGTGAGGTGTGTGGAGTCACCTATTGTACCTGTTCAGCCCACAGAACCCCTGACCTGCTCTGCTTTAGACAGTGATACAGGTGAGTTACCTTGATATGACCAAAAAAAGAGGGAAGGACGAGTTTAACCATTTATGCATTATTTAAAATGCTTAATGCGGCACAATGAACCAAAATGAATAGTGAAAGCATGAGTATTTAAAACATAAAAGTAACTTCCTGTCTAAGTCTTTTCCTACATCCTGTGATGTTGTTTTTTACAGATGTGAAAGTAATACCAATAAAAAACAGAAGCACACAGTAAGAAAGCGTTCACAGAATTAAATGGAAAAGTAAAACTCAGTAACTTGAAGAGCAAGTAAACCATCACTTGTTCTTCAAGTTACTGAGCACTCTAGGAGAGCTTGACTTTTCCATTTAATTCTGTGAACGCTTACTTCGCTGCTGTGTGCTTCTGTGTTATGAGTACCAATCTGAGCAAAATGAGGAGGTCCATTGGCCGGAGCGAGCTTTTAAATCTTTAGGATTCTTGTGAACACAGAGGCACCTGGTTTTGTCATGGCCTGCAGGCTCGTGTATGTAACATTTACCTGGCTAAATTTTGAGGGATTACTGTTTTAAATGATGTGCTCATAGTCAGCTGTTCTCCCCCAGCTGCAGCCAAAAGGAGGAAGATGGGGTCTGAACTAGACTCCACAGCGCCCCCTAAAGAGAAGGCAGAGAACAGCGTGGTAGCAGAGAAAGAGGTGAGGGGGAAGGGGGTGAAAGCAGGGCGTCAGATTGGCTGGAGGGTGAAGCTTCCTATATACCTCGATGAGTGAATCTACCAATCAGAGGCCTGCTCTCCTATGTGAAACAATATTATTGCCATAAATTATATGGGGTAGCTACATTTTTTTGTTTTGTTTATCTATGGGTTTGTGAAGCTTCTTTTATAGTTACATGGTACCTTGTTCCTTGTGTATGATTGAATATTTCCAGCGTTACATGTTTAAAATAGTGCGTGAAAATTGATGTGTAATGTACTTTGAGGGAGGTTGTGCAGTGGAGGAAAGTGTACGATTGAGGTGGTAGCATGAGATGTTGACCATGCCTGTTCATCGGCGTCTCTCAGCCTGTCAGAGAAGCCGCGCGGGAGGAAGAGGTGGAGCCAGCGGAGGCCGCAACACTGGGGGCGGGGCCAGCGCCTGAGCGGCGTACCTGGATGGAAGATTCAGAGGAGGAGGACGTGGAGCTACGCCTGTTCTACAACAACTACGCAGCGGATGAGAGAGGGGATTCAGACAGCAAGGTGAGTCTCTGCACCACCCAAACAGAAAAACCACAGAAACAGACCAGAAAGGACGAGTAGGCGTTGAAGTTGAACACTGCCTGACCAAGACAGTTGTTCTTGTTGAAATTTGAATTTTGAAGCTATGGATGAATTTCATGTCTTAAAAATGTTTATTTTGTGTGCTTGTGCCTGGCGAGAGAATGTGTTAACTACTCTTTGTCACGCACAAACAGACCCACACACTCTCCTCTCTCTCACCTCTTCCTTCCTGTTTTCTTGTCTTTCCCAGTCTGGCGATGGCGGGATAGAGGAAAGGGTCAGTGAAGGAGACGGGGAATCTGGGAATCTTTCCGACCATGTGAGTGGCTCTGTGTGTCAGTCTGTCCATGTGTCCTTCAGTTTCCAGTCATTCACAGCTCGTCTGTCTGTCTGTTTGTTCTTCACTGCTAGTCTGTCTGTCTGTCTGTGTGTTCTTCACAGCTCGTCTGTCTGTCTGTTTTTCAGTGTCCAGTCTATCTGTGTGTATGTGATCCATTAACCCTCTTTTCTCTATTTCTCTCTCAGAGCTCAGGGTCCGATCAGCAGTTGAGGGGCGGGCAGAAGAAAAAGGGGAGGAGTGAGTTGCCGTGGACACGTCCCGGGCGGAGAAGGAGGCGGAGAGATCGAGAGAGAGAGGGGGAGGTGGAGATGGAAACAGAGGGAGGTGAGAGAAGAACAGAAATAGAATGGAGATAAGGTGTGTGGTCTCAGTGTTATTGTTCAGTGTTTAGTGTTACAATGCAGTGTTGTTCTGTGTTTTTTTTTTTAATCATCAAGGAATGTTACTACTTTGTGTTGTTACTGATTTAGCTAAGTGTTTTTGGTGATAAAGTGGTGTCTCAGTGTTATTGCTCAGTGTTGATGTTCAGTGTCGTTCCGCAGTGTTGTTTATAATGGAGAGTTGTTTTTGTTCAGTGTCAGCAGGATCAGAGATGGTGGCAGTGGAGGGAATCTCCAGCGAATACACAGAGGTTCCTCTGGGCTCGCTGGACATCGCCGCTGCGGACAGCCTCACTCTCTCACCCCAGCAAGGTCAGTGCTTCCTGTGCGAGCCCCGTTGAATGTTAAACTTCCTGCGCAAATCTGGATGGTTCTTTCCTTTCTGTTATTTCTCTCTGTCTCTTCCTCTCCCATTCGCTTTCTCCCCCTCACTCCCTCTCTCTCTTTCTCATAAATTACTTACTGGAAATAATGCCGCAATGTAAAAGCAATATGAACTGTGTACTGTGTATCACAGACAATAAAATTATCACACATGTATAATAGTAAATTTATAAGTAATGGTACAAGACAGTAAAGAGTTAGTTGTTTTGACTTATTGTTTAATTAAAAGTAAAATTAAATGAAACAGAATGCATGCAATCCTTCTCTCTCTCTGTGGATGCAGAGAACAATCCGCTGTAGTCTCTCTCTCTCTCTGTTGGGTATGCCAAGGACAGCAAGACAGGACAGTACTCTTCACAGGGGACAGGGAGATAACACGTTTGTACTGTTTGTGGGGGAACAGTGAGGACTGGCAGAGTGATGAGTTGTACACTCTGAAGGAGTTTGAGAGGGCAGTAAGACTGCTCAGTTGTACCCTCTGTTGGGGACAGCAAGGACAAAGAGACCGCTCACTTGTACGCTGTGTGGGGGACAGTGAGGCCTGGGACTGGGAGACTAATTAGTTGCGCTCCTTCGGGAGACCAAGGACAGGGAAACTGATGGGTTGCACTCTTCCTCTCTGCAGGGGAGAGTGAGGGGGGGGAAACCGAACGCCTGGAGGAGCTTCCTCTGTGCAGCTGCAGGATGGAGGCGCCGCGTGTGGACGGGCTGAGTGGCCGGGGCAACCGCCTCTGCATGGCAACCGAGAGCATCAATGGAGAGGTGTGTGTGTGTGTGTGTGTGTGTGTGTGTGTGTGTGTGTGTGTGTGTGTGTGTGTGTGTGTGTGTGTGTGTGTGTGTGTGTGTGTGTGTGTGTGTCAGCGTAGGTCTTTGCTTATGTTTGTGTGCGTGTGCTTGTCTCTGTCCCTTTATATGTGTGTTTGATGTATTGTCAATCTGAGTCTGTCAGTGTTGTGAGATTGTGTCTGTGTATGAGAGTGTGTGTGTGTATGTATGAGAGTAAGTGTCTCTTCATCTCTCTCTCTCTCTCTCTCTCTCTCTCTCTCTCTCTCTCTCTCTCTCTCTCTGGTACATGGGCTGTACCAACACCATAGTGAAGGGAGTGTCTCTCTCTCTGGTACATGGGCTGTACCAACACCATAGTGAAGGGTGTGTTTCTCTCTCTCTCTCTCTCTCTGGTAGCTGGTGGGCTGTACCAACACCATAGTGAAGGGGGAGACGATGCGGCCGTCCAGCCGTGTGTCGCTCATGGTGCTGTGCGAGACGCATCGCTCCCACATGGTCAAACACCACTGCTGCCCCGGCTGCGGCTACTTCTGCATCACCGTGAGTCGCAATTAATGTAGCCATCAGCAGTCTGTGAACATCTGTGACAGTCGCTTGAATTGGCTATAAGTTACCTTTGCGTAAGTCATGAGCAGCATTTGGGAAAGCAATGATTAGTGTCTGTGTTGGTCCGGAGTAACATTTGAGTAGACATGAGTAGTGTATGAGTGTCCGTCTCTCTCTCTCTCTATAGGGTACGTTTTTGGAGTGCTGTCCAGACCTGCGAATAGCCCATCGTTTCCACCGCGGCTGTGTTTCGGTGCTGGGAGGCGGGGGGCGGGATCGAGGGAGGGGCATGGGCGGCCTGCTCTTCTGTCCACACTGCGGGGAGGATGCCTCCGAGGCCCAGGAAGTCACCGTGCCAACCGCTTCTGCTGCCTCGGCAACAGTCGTCACGGCGTCCGCCTCAACCACCACCCCGTCGCTCCCCCCTTCCCCGCTGCCATCATCGCTCTCACTGGCGGCCTCCAATGGGGGCCCCCCCAGGGGTATGAGAGCAGAGGGGCCCCGCAGGTAAGAGAGAGGGAGAGGAGGAGGGATGGAGAGAGGGAGAGGGAGGGAGGGAGGGAGAGGGTGGGGAAGGATGAAGACAGAGGTTGAGGTGGGAAAGGGTAGAGGAAGACTGGAAGGGACAGAGGAAGGGAAGGATGGAGGGAAGAATTTGTGAGAAGAAGGGAATAAAGTGCAGAATGGAATGGTGGGATGATGGGTAATGAAGTTTTTTTTAAAAAAAGAGGTTGGGTAAATATGCTGTTGATGTAGATTGAAACATGCCCTGTAAATGTTTCAGCCAGTGAACATATCAACTCCCCTTCTCTCTCCCCCCCTCCCCAGCGCCCGTATGCGGGGGCGGGGTGAGGTGAGGCGGGGTCCAGACCAGCCACAGCCTCTTCAGCAGGCCCCCGGTTCAGCTGGGGGGGGCGGGGCCGGGGATGTAGCCCCCCCTGGGGAGGGTGGCGTGGACAGCGTGGGACCCTCCCTCTGCCTGCCCAACGGAAAACCCGTCTGCCCCAGCGCACTCCCACCAGGAGCCAGCAGGGCGGCGCTACAGAAGGCTATACTGATACAGGACACGGAGCGGTGAGCAAAGGATCATGGGATACATTGCTTTTAACTGTGTTCTTATGAACCTGGAAGGCCAGCTGAAACCTGCCATTTTTGTACCAATCAGAGATGTTTTCCTCTCCAAAGCCATTGGTCCAAATCGTTTGGTCACTGATACTATATGGTAGCTCCTCCCATTTTTGGTTTAGTGAAACCTCACTCCTCCATCGTAAGTCTGGGGAGATAATAGGGGAGTGTAAATCTTGGGGAGTGTAAGAGACCCCGTAGCCAGTCGGATGGAGGGGGGATTAGTAAGGCAGACGTACCGTTGGGATTGTGTTGAAGCTGAAGCTGACTTTGTTTTTGAGCAGGAGGAAAAAGCTGAGGTTCCACCCCCGCCAGCTCTACCCTGCCGCCAAGCAAGGAGAGGTCCAGCGCGTTCTGCTGATGCTGAGTATGTGTGTGTGTGTGTGTGTATGTGTGTGTGTGTGTGTGTGAGTGTGTCTCTACCCTGCCGCCAAGCAAGGAGGGGTCCAGTGCGTTCTGCTGATGCTGAGTATGTGTGTGTGTGTGTGTGTGTGTTTTTATGTGTGTGTGTGTGTGTGTTTATGTGTGTGGACTCTCACTGTCTCTCTCATTGCAGAGTTGATGTCTCTCTCTCTCTCTCTCTCTCTCTCTCTCTCTCTCCCTCTCTCCCTCTCCCTCTCTCTCTCTCTCTCAGTGGAGGGTATTGACCCTGCGTATCAGTCTGACTCCCAGAACCGTCGCTGTGCTCTCCACGCGGCCGCCCAGCGGGGCCTGCTGGAGGTCTGCTACCTGCTCATACAGGTGAGCTAATACACCTGCTCATACAGGTGAGCTAATACAGCTGATCATATGGGTGAGGTGGGAATACTGCTCTTCAGCAAACACACTATTCACCTTCTCAATGTAGGCGAGACTGACACTGTTACCCATATGCTATGTGTCATTTTCAGGCGGGCGCTAAAGTGGACGCCCAAGACAAGACCATGAGGACCCCTCTGCTGGAGGCTATTGTCAACAACCACACAGAGGTGGTGAGATACCTGATACAGAATGGAGCCTGCGTCTATCACTCTGTGAGTCCCGTCTACCGGCCTGCATACTTAGTCCATGCTACGACATGTTAAATTGCATTTATAACTTACGCACATTACGTTTTTGACATTTAGCAGATGCCAAATTCTTCTGTCTATTAAGTTTACATTTATGTCCATCAGTAATGGATGTGTGTAATATTCTTGCCTCCCTCCCTCCCCTCACTCTCAATGTCCCTCAGGAGGAGGATGGCTCCACAGGGCTGCATCATGCTGCTAAACTGGGCAGTCTGGAGATCGTCACCCTGCTGCTGGGGACGGGACAGGTGGACATCAACGCACAGGTGAGAAAGAGACAGTGAGTGTGCTTGCGTGCGTGCATGTGTGTGAGTGTGTGTGTGTGCACGTGCGTGTGTGTGCGTGTGTGTGTGTGCATGTGTGTATTAACCGTGCTTTATGGCCTCCTCTCTCAGGACAGTGGGGGCTGGACTCCCATAATCTGGGCTGCAGAGCACCGACACATCACAGTGATCAGAGCTCTGCTCAGCCGCGGTGCTGATGTCACACTCAAAGACAAGGTGAGCCCCGCCCCCCTCCCCCTGCGCTGTGTGTGTCTGCATGTGTGCACCTCTGTGCTTTATACCCCTTATAACACTATTAATAACTGTCTAATATTCCTTAAATAATAATTTAATGTCCCCTAGTAATCATTTTAAGAGAACTAACTTTCTCACTGCCTGTCTCTCTGTTACCGTCTCCCTCCCTCTCTCTCCCTCTTCATCCCTCCCTCCCTCTCTCTCTCTCCCTCCCTCCCTCCCACTCTCTCCCTCCTCTCTCTCCCTCCCTCCCTCTCTCTCCCTCTTCATCCCTCCCTCCCTCCCTCTCCCCCTCCTCCCTCCCTCCCTCCTCCCTCTCCCCCCCTCCTCTCTCCCTCCCTCCTCTCTCTCTCTCCCTCCCTCCCACTCTCTCCCTCTTCATCCCTCCCTCCCTCCCTCTCCCCCCCCCTCTCTCCCTCCCTCCCTCTCTTTCTCCCTCCCTCCCCTCCCCCCCTCCTCTCCCCCTCCCTCTCTCTCTCTCACTCCCTCCCACTCTCTCCCTCTTCATCCCCCTCCCTCTCTCCCTCCCTCCCTCCCACTCTCTCCCTCTTCATCCCCCTCCCTCTCTCTCTCACTCCCTCCCTCTCTCTCCTCTCTTCATCCCTCCCTCCCTCTCTCTCTCCCTCCCTCCCTCCCTCTCCCTCTTCCTCCCTCCCTCCCTCTCTCTCTCTCTCCCCTCCCTCTCTCCCTCCCTCCCTCTCTCTCTCTCTCTCCCTCCCTCTTCCCCTCCTCTCTTCATCCCTCCCTCCCTCCCTCTCTCTCTCCCTCCCTCCCTCTCCCCTCCTCCCTCCCTCCCTCCCACCCCCTCTCTCCCTCCCTCCTCTCCCCCTCCTCTCTTCCTCCCTCCCTCTCTCAGGAGATGAACGTGTGCCTGCACTGGGCCTCGTTTGCAGGCAGTGTGGAGATCGCAGAGCTGGTCCTTAACGCTGGCTGCCCCCTCACCTCAGTCAACATGCACGGAGACACGCCCCTCCACATCGCCGCCCGCGAGAGCTACCTGGACTGCGTCACGTGAGTCCCTCATCAGCCAATCAGGAGTGTGCTATCCCCCCTCCATCCAATCAGGAATATGTTCTGTCATTCCACCACATTAAGGGTTCTACCCCACTGTCCCTTTCCACCCAATCAGAAGTGCGCTGAACCTTTCCACCCAATCAGAAGCCCGCTGTGCCTTTCCATCCAATCAGAAGTGTGCTGTCCTCTTTCTATCCAAAGTGTGCTACTCCTCTTCCAATAAGAAATGAACTGGCCCGTGCTGTGTAGTTTCAGGACCCTGCCTTGCTGACTGGGAGCAGTGCTGACTGTAGCAGCGGTGGCTAATTGTGAAGCACTTGGGCTAGCTGTACATTGCGTGCGTTAAGTTAATTTTTATCGTTGTTAGCCTGTGCTGTTCTTTCTGACGTCATTTCCTCCTCTTCTCCCTCTCAGGCTCTTCCTGTCCCGTGGGGCAGACATCGACATCATGAATCGAGAGGGGGACACGCCCCTCTCCCTGGCGCGACCTGATTCGCCGGTGTGGGTGTCACTCCAGATAAACAGGAAGCTGCGGAGGGGGATAGCCAATCGCGTCATTCGCACTGAGAGGATCATCTGCAGGTGGTGGACGTTTATGTCTCCCTTCCCTTGTTAGGCTGAGAGGTTTTGGGTCTCCTTCCCCAGAGAAAGATCATTATGTACGTTTTCTGTTTATTTCACAGAGGACAGAGATAAAGCTGTATGCAAACAGCAGCAAGAATGGCGTAACTCAGCAAGAAAAGCTCAGGACAAGCTGAGGGCAAACTCAAAAAGTTCCATTTTTTAGACACAAATATTCCTGCATCCCTTTTAAGGAGGAGCGTACCTGACATTACCTCATCTATGTGACAGCAAAACACAAACAGGCGTCCAAACAAGCAAAACAAGCTTGTGTAAAGACACAGCCTCTCAAACTGCAGTGTACAAATGCATTGTGAACAGGGAGGGTAGTTACAGACGTAGCCATATCACACAGACCACAAAAGGGAGGGTATGGCAGATCGGGTGGATAAAGCTACTCAGGACACAGTGCTTTCCCTTACGCTCTTCTGCATGGTTGAGTTCATGAGAGGGTCATAGCCTTGCAGCTCAGCTATATGTCCTCTCTCATTCATAAGTGATTATGTGTGTTTGTCCCACAGCGATGTGGCCCAGGGCTATGAGAACGTTCCCATTCCGTGTGTGAATGGGGTGGACGAGGAAGGGTGTCCCTCCGACTACAAGTACATCTCCGAGAACTGCGAGACATCCGCCATGAACATAGACCGCAACATTACACACTTACAGGTAGTCCTTTATAGACCGCAACATTACACACTTACAGGTAGTCTTTTATAGACCGCAACATTACAAACTTACAGGTAGTCTTTTATAGACCGCAACATTACACACTTACAGGTAGTCTTTTATAGACCGCAACATTACACACTTACAGGTAGTCTTTTATAGACCACAACATTACACACTTACAGGTAGTCTTTTATAGACCACAACATTACACACTTACAGGTAGTCCTTTATAGACCGCAACATTACACACTTACAGGTAGTCCTTTATAGACCGCAACATTACACACTTACAGGTAGTCCTTTATAGACCGCAACATTACACACTTACAGGTAGTCTTTTATAGACAGCAACATTACACACTTACAGGTAGTCCTTTATAGACCGCAACATTACACACTTACAGGTAGTCATTGTACAACTCAGGATATACTTCACACATATGAAAGTGTGATTGGATGAGCAGTGAGCGGTCTCTCTCTCGTTGTGTACGTGTATTGTCAGGTCATGTAAAGACTGGCAGTGTTTACTGAATGAACGGTGAGCGATCTGTTGGTCTCTCCTTTTGTTAGCACTGCAGCTGCGCAGATGACTGCTCTTCCAGCAACTGCCTCTGTGGGCAGCTGAGCATCCGCTGCTGGTATGACAAGGTAACCCCCCCCGCCGGACCACCCACCCTTCAGAAACACATTCAACAGATGATAAGAAACTCTCGCAGCCCTCCTCTCACATTCACATTCGGCAGTGCGCGCCGTTGTCTGAGGTGTTTCTGTTTTGTTTTCGGCTCCCTGTCCCAGGACCACCGGCTGCTGCAGGAGTTCAATAAGATCGAGCCCCCATTGATCTTCGAGTGCAACCTGGCCTGCTCCTGCTACCGCACCTGCAAGAACCGCGTGGTGCAGGCCGGAATCAAGTACGCTGCACACCTGTGTGTGTGTGTGTGTGTGTGTGTGTGTGCGCGTGTGTGTGTCTGTGTGTGTGTGTGTTTGTGTGTGTAACTCTTTCTCTCTCTGTCAGGGTGTGTGTGTGAGAGTGTGTGTGAGTGTGTGAGTGTGTGTGTGTGTGTGTGTGTGTGTGTGTGTGTGTGTGTAACTCTCTCTCTCTCTCTCTCTCTCTCTCTCTCTCTCTCTCTCTCTCTCAGGGTGTGTGTGTGTGTGTGTGTAACTCTCTCTCTCTCTCTCTCTCTCTCTCTCTCAAGGTGTGTGTGTGTGTGTGTGTGTGTAACTCTCTCTCTCTCTCTCTCTCAGGGTGAGGCTGCAGCTGTATCGTACAGAGAAGATGGGGTGGGGCGTCCGAGCCCTGCAGGACATTCCCCAGGGCAGCTTCATCTGCGAGTCAGTACAACTGCCCCTCTCTCTGCTCAACTGCCCCTCTCTCTGCTCAACTGCCCCTCTACTTAAATACCCCTCTGCTCAACTGCCCCTCTCTCTGCTTAACTGCCCCTCTGCTCACCTGCCCCTCTACTTAAATACCCCTCTGCTCAACTGCCCCTCTCTCTGCTCAACTGCCCCTCTGCTCACCTGCCCCTCTCTCTGCTCAACTGCCCCTCTGCTCAACTGCCCCTCTACTTAAATACCCCTCTGCTCAACTGCCCCTCTCTTGCTCAATTATCCTCTACCCAGGGCAGCTTCATCTGTTAGTATAACTACCCCTCTGTCTGCTTAATTACCCCTGTCTGTGTAATTATGCCTCCCTCTGCTTAATTATCACACTCTTTATGTGTGGGCACCCCTTTATCAGACGGCTGTGTTCTTGCACACACAGGTACGTGGGGGAGCTGATCTCCGATGCGGAGGCTGACGTGAGAGAAGACGACTCGTACCTCTTTGACCTGGACAACAAGGTACCCTACCTGTGTGACTCCACACCTGTGTGACTCCACACCTGTGCTCCTTCAGTCCACACACACTGAGGGGGACACCGTCATCTGAAATGCTTCAGTAATCACCCATCTGTAGAAATGGGCTGTGTGAAATGGGCTGTGGTGTGATTTGCCCTGGATAACAGCATCTGTTAAATGTCTGACTGTAATCTTATAGTATTTGCAAAAAGGTGTTTTGTATAAAACATCAATCATTGCTGTTACATATTACCTCCACATAGGCAAATACAATCTCAGAGTATTACATGGCAGTTGCACTCTCTCCTGCTTTCTCCTTAAAGCTACCCTCCTATTGGCAGTGACCAACTCTAAATGTTTATTTTGAAAATTTAAATTTTATTTTGTTTTGTTTTCTTGCACCTCCTGACCCCCCTGCCTCTTCCTGCCCATGCAGGACGGTGAGGTGTACTGCATTGACGCGCGTTACTACGGCAACATCAGCCGCTTCATCAACCACCTGTGCGACCCGAACATCATCCCTGTGCGCGTGTTCATGCTGCACCAGGACCTGCGGTTCCCCCGCATCGCATTCTTCAGCTCCCGCGACATCCTCATGGGCCAGGAGCTGGGGTGAGTGAAACGCACCAGGCAGCCCATAATAACACTGTGACTGCCGTTACCATGGCTGGAGCCAGCACCAGGCAGCCCATAATAACGCTGTGACTGCCGTTACCATGGCTGGAGCCAGCACCAGGCGGCCCATAACAATACTGTGACTGCTGTTACCATGCCTGGAGTCTGGACCAAGCAGCCCATAATAATACTGACTGCCGTTACCATGGCTGGAGCCAGCACCAGGCAGCCCATAATAATACTTTTACTTCCGTACTTTACTTACTTGCTATTGCTAGCGCTTCTTCTGCTACTGGTGCTACTACCACATGCACCTGGCTTACCAATGGGAGCGAATGGGAGAGCGAATAAGCTAACAAGCTTAACCAGCTCACACCCCTACCATCCTCGGTAAGGCTGGCCCAGTAGGTGTCTTGCCAGTTCAGACCTCCAGCTGTAGCTAGTAGCATTTTTAAAGAATTTCAAAGAATTGAAAACATTGACGCTTTTTTTCCCCTTTCCCTTCTGTGTAATGGCAGGTTCGACTATGGCGACCGGTTCTGGGACATCAAGAGCAAGTACTTCACCTGCCAGTGCGGCTCAGAGAAATGCAAGCACTCAGCTGAGGCTATCGCCCTGGAGCAGAGCAGGCTGGCTCGCCTGGAGGCCTGCCCCGAAACAGCACCTGACCCTGGGCTTGCCATGCTAGGAAACTCCTAGGTCTCACCTCAGGCCTAGGTCTGGTCCCTTGGCCTAATCCACTTTCTGCATGTGCGCACCTCTTTTTCAATATTTTTTTTTTTTTACTTGTACCTTTTACATCAGCATTTGAAAAGAGAAGGGCTGGCCTTGTCCCTGGATCGATGTCTGTCTGTGAGCTGTTTTCTTTTCTCGTATAAACTGAGCAGGTTGTCCCAGAATGAAAGGACATTAAAAGCATTACCATGTTTGTACAGTTTCTGCTGTCAGTGGATTTAAATGGGACATACACCCTGATCTTTGTTCACACGGTTACGGTACCTTATCGTACTGTGTGCCACCACAGACCCTCAACATTCACCAGATGCTAAGCTCCTGCAAGTCCCGTTTCATAGCTACACGAGGTTCCGTTTGGTAACAGCAGGTTCCGATGCTGTGTTACATCATAGAGCCCACTGTAGCACTGTCCTTGGCCACACCCCTTAAGGAATTTGAAACAAAGATGCATCAAATTAAGATGTGTGTACTTCGACTTCTACTAGAGAGGCACGATTTTACAATGTAGAAGGCCCGTCTGACTCAGACTGAGGTTTTTAAAGCTGCATTTTACATCCTGTAATTTGAAAATTGGGTATTGGACAATGACCCGTAAGTGAACATGTGGGCGACTGGACCGTGAAAGTAAACTTGTTCCCAACTATTTCCTTCTGAAGTAGTTTCCAGCACTCCATGCTGCATGTCTTTGCCTGCATTTCCAATGTCACATAGCTATCATGTCCATCATTAAGTTAATGAGCAAATGGGCGGGGGGGGGGGGTGTTGCTTTTGCAACTAATTTTGTGAAGTCTTGCATCATCACTCCCCACCTCCGTCTTCACGAGTGGGTCTAGGGGTAACATGAGGAAGTACGTTTGGCTAAATTGGGTCTTTAGGAACGTGGAGTTAACTATCTGGGTTAGGGCTGTAGAATCTTTGTTGACCGCCAAAATTGCTGCAGATCGATGACATCACCCCTTACTGTATGCCACACTACACACTACTGTATATAGCAAGCAGGACTGCGGGATGTGCTTTCTGGAGTTATTTTTTTATTATTATTATTGATGCTGTATCTTGACCTCATACAGTACAGTATGCTGTGTGGGAACAAGACTGGCTGTGCCGTGGAGGACATTGCCTTTTATTTTAGGAAAGTAGAATTGATAGATGCTTTCAGTTTACTGATTCTGTTGATGGTTTTAATGTTGTTTTTTTATATACAAAATATGATGAAAATCTGCCTTAACTGTACTGTTTTTTTTTTTAATTAAAGACAATGAACTGAATAAAAATGTTATTCTCAAAGGAGGACCTGTTTTTTTGACCATCTTCCGTTTTCGCGCCTTAATGCTTTCAGGCACAGAAACGCCTACAGATGCGGGCTTTCGTGCTGTTGTACTGACAAAAAATGATTGTAGCATTTTTTTATTTTATCCGTCCAAAAGAACCTTTTAAGCTTGCTGTTTTTACAGTTTACGCATTTTTTCCCCTCGTGCACTAACTACTGATCAGTCACATTCTCTGACATAGATCGGCCCGTGTGCTGAACAGGAAATACACATATCTTAGTGTTTAAGAGAATCATTGTTTTTATCCGTCCGTCCCACCATTCATTTGAAACAACTCCCGCCTGGTTTTATAGTAGCAACGTAATTGAAAAGACGTTCGTTTGCCTCATCCAAGCGGGAGCATCAAACATAGGCCTGTCAAAAAGAGAAAGATGCGGCCAACCTTCCCTTCCGTCTCCCCTCTAACTTTTCAGATGCTTCCGACGGTCGTGACAGCATGTAAAGTAAACATTCTTTATGCAAGGAGATTACTGCGGAAACAAAGTTGGTCATATTTTGAATATGTTTTATCTTTGCCTTTGTGTACTTATTAATATAACATGCAAATATCACGCAGGTGAGTTTGTAATGCGTTTGTACTGGTAGCGGTGGAGTTCCTTCATTGTAAAGTGGCGTCTAATGTAACCCATCAGATTTGACTGTGATATATTCAGCATAAAAAGGCCATGTTAAGATTAATGACAACAAGTCGAGTCCATCGCGTGTTTATTTTGTTAGATCAAAGGGACAGCGCACGACAATCAAAATATCAGCAGCTGCGTCAGTAGAAGTGGTGCCAGGTTTAGCCGTGAATTCACGTTTGCTGTCCTTGGCAGCGGCAGACGTGGTAGCAGGTCAATGGCGCCCACTGAACGGCAGGGGGCAGTGAACTCGCAGCAAAATCCAGCATCCAGGTAAGTGACTCGATTATAGGCGTGTTCACCCAGGTGTGCATCCCAGAACAGGTGAGCCCGTGACGTCGTGCCTGGCAACTGTAGACGAGAGAGAGTGAGACGACAGAGGTGGAGAGATTTAGCCGAGAGCCACTTTATATTCAAGACGGATGTCCTTGTAAATCAAACAACAAAATAACAACAGGTGAAAATGGGTAAAAAGTCGGAGGAGAGCAGTTCAGAATATGGTGAGTCTCAGTGTTTACAATAAAAGCAACGCTGTAGATTTGTTTGATAGATCGCAAGGCAAGTTACTTACATTTGTTGGATGGCTTGACGTTTCAAAGGTGTTTCTTGCATGTAATTGGCATTGTCATCGCAATAACGCCTTAAACAACTCAGCGTAGGCTATTTATCTTTGTATTCTGTGAAGCTAGAGAATACTCTCTGAATCTGTTAAAGCAGTCAGTCCTCATCGTTATCGGTGGTGTTTGATGTACTCACCGGTAATTAAGAACTAGTGATGGCGAGTATATGGAAATATCCTTTCCAAATCAGATTGTACTGCAGTCTATGCAGTCACGACACTGTTGTCCAGGAATAGTTATGTGCTGTCACAGTGGTGTAGTGAGTAAGAAAATAACGATGCTGCACTTTAAGTAGCCTACATGTTTAGGCGTACCTTGCTATTGTATGGTGAATATCTTGCTGTTACTGTTGTTGTTGTGATCCAAAAGATTAGAACACAGTGATAAGATAGGCTACTGTTAAGTAAAAAAAAATGTTATCCTATTAGAGTTGTTTATAATATCTGACAGAGTGACGCCAATAAAACGGGCCACTGAATCTAGAAATAGGCTAATAATAATAATAATAATAATAATAATAATAATAATAATAATAATAATAATAATAATAATAATAGTGATGATGATATCCATACATTACTGTTAGTTGGTGTGCATATTTGCATGTACACCATTGCCGTCGAATCACAATTACTAATTGATGAAACTATTCTGGTTAAAAGACTAAATGTTATACTTTCTAACCAACCTGAATACGTTGTGGTGATCGGAGAGATGACTAATAAATTATTTAGAAAAACCGTAGCAGAGCAATTACTTTCGGGTATATGTACATTACACTGTTGAAAATCAGGCGGGAGTTGGCCCCTAAACAGAGAAAGTATGTTGCGGTCTTGGAAAGTGTCACGGCGGAGTATGGGGAAATGTTGGCGTTTGGAATGCGCAGGGACCCCGATCCGCGTGTGTGTGTGTGTGTGTGTGTGTGTGCGTGCGTGCGTGCGTCGGCTTTCTCTAGCTCTGTTTGACAACAGCTGCTTAGAAAATACCATAGCTTAAAAAGGTAATGAGAACAACAACAACAACAACAACAATTATTATTATTATTATTGTTATTCATCAATGCTATACTTCAAATATCAATACAATTCTATGCTTACATCAGTCATCAAAACAACAGGGAAAATAAGAATAAAACAGTCAAATGGCAAAGCAGGAAGTGTACTATGAAGGGAAGGGTTGCAGGTTTGATTCCTGGGTGGGGGCACAGCAATTGTAACCTTTAGAAAATGTGCTTGATTGGAAATTATTCTGTGCATGTCTTACCTGTATGCATGGCCTCATGGATGGCCCAGACATGTGACCTGTTTAAATGTCTCTGTGTGATCGTCTGCTAAATGCCAAAGAGTGACCTGTTTCTGAGGGCCAGCACACCTGAGCTGATTTACCTGTGCTGAGTTACCTGTGCTGAGTTACCTGTGCTTCCCACAAAACAAAAACCACAAAGAAACGCAATACATGATATTACATGTCATCAAGATAGAATTAATGCGGAGAACTTTGCTTGCAGTTGCACTTTCCTCTTCTCTGGAGTCACATGATCATGCAAATTCAGTTGTGACGCTCGGGTAGCGAGCCAGAGAAAGAGGGGGGAGAGAGCAGGCTCTCAGCCTGTTTATCAAACAACTGGCAGGTTCTGAAAAAGTTTTTCATTTCTGCATTTTTTTAAAAGAAAGCACAGGAATGGGGAGGAGAATGTTCCACTCCTCTCTTAAAATTTGAAAGGTATTTTATTGTCCTGCTGTGACAAAGCGTTCCTGAAGCAAGGGCAACAAACAACAACAAATGTAAAAAAAGTGTTATGTAACCTGCAGCCATGGAGGGAGGGAAGTGCATTCACACATACACCCACAGCTTAGAATTTTGCATTTCTGTCAGTTTTGAGGAAAATTTCTCATTTATATGGGAATGTTCGCTCTTGTGTCATTTTGCTCCATAACAAATGGAATACCTGTGATTCACTTTTAAGACATGTTGACATGATCACAGTGGTCTTGCAAAACAGTATGATATCATATGTGACTCGAATGTTCAAAATCATCTGATATCTGAGACGTATACTGTGTACAGATAGACTTGAAGAATTCTACGCTTGTGACATACATACGCACACACGCACGCATGTGTGTGTGTGCGCAAGTCTATCGTTCTCTGTTTGTTTCCTCATAATTTGTTGCAATTCATTCTTTTCCCCTTCTCCTGAAATAGGTCAGCAGATTACTTTATCACAAAACTATTATCTTCAGATAAAACTACAATAAGATCACAACAAACATGAATGCATGCGCACATACATATGCAGGTATATTATATGTGTGTGTGTGTGTCCTCACTCGCTCTCTTATTTCCTTGTTTGGTGAAATTCAGTCTTTACTGCACCTCTTAAAATAGTTTGAGAGATTGCTTTATGTTGAGGCAATTCAGACACACTGACACCTGACCCAAGTACGTCAGAGCCTTAAACAGCGGGCGTGTCTTGGGGAAGGGGGGCAATTGCAGAGTGACCCTTGTGTCGTTACCGTGGAAATGAATCTGTCCCACATGGTGAAGGGTGTTTATTCGCAATCCCTCAAGGCCATGTGTCACCCTTTAGCAAAAAAAAGAGAAAAGAAACAAGAACAACAGATGAATGCATGGACAACTTCCTGTTCCTTCTCTCTTCTATAATCTGAACCCAGCATCAAGTTCAATTGTGTTTCTTTATTTAATATCCGTTTTTTTTTTCTTTCCCAATACAAACTCTTTGTCTCACCTAATGAACCTTCTGAACAGACTGAGGAAGTATATGCGACTCCTCCAATTCACATGCTGGCAAGCCCTTCCTATTTTTTTTTTAACTCTGCAGATGCGACGCCAGTTTTTTCCCGTTGCTGTGACAACATCGGGCCTGTAGGGGGCGCAGTTTGAATGGGCGGTGTGCTGTTCTTGCTTGTTTGTCTTTACAGTCCAGCTGTCTTTCTCGCTCTGTTTGGGAACTCTGGGTTTGAGTGAGGAGCCCCAGAGCTAAGGGGCGGTCTCGCTGACCACCCCCAGAACTGGTCAGGGGTGTTCTGCTTTGGTCTTCACCCCAGGGGGAGAAATATCACAAAGCTGGCTGACCGTGTTCGCCTGCTATCGCTGGGAACGGCGCTGAAGTAAAACTCCCTGGGAGACCATGTTGGTTTACAGACAGATGGGAATGAATTGCTGTTATGCACTTTACCAAAGTTACCCAGACAACCAGCAAACCCTCCTCTTAGTATCCCCCCTGGTCCTAGAGGGCTGTAGACTGTCCTTAAGTCCAGCGCTTAATGACCAGTTAACACAGTTGATTGCACAGCTAACTGTGTTCAGGTGAAAATAAAGATTCCCCTCCAGAAATATCAGCAAAAATAAAACCCTAATTTACAATTTTATCAGACCTGTCAACTCACTGACTGATTCTAAGAGTGTTTGTGGATGCATTCAGTCTGTCATATTAGATACAGGACATATTCTGTGTAAGCAGCTGCAGTTGCCCAAAACCAGGAGCTAAGACCATTGCTCTGAACAGAGCGGGGGGGCTTAACCTGTCTCCATCTGCGCTGCCCCCCCCTTCCCCCGCACTCCTCCCTGGGTTTAAGAAGGCCCCTGAACCTGACAGTGCCCCCTGTTAAAGGTTTACAGTTCTGCTGCTGACAGAGACCCCGTCAAAGCCTCCGGTTAGAGGAACAAAAGCAACATTCTGCAGGGAGAGACAGGAAAAAACCCAACCTGCTTCACCACAAATTAACCACATGTGTTGCTGACCTGTGTTTTTTTTTTTGTTCCAAAACCCTCTGCCAGGGCGTTATCTGCAGACTGGGGGAGGGCTGGCTCGTGATTTCTGAGAAACACGGTAGATTAGGGTCGCCATGGCTGCAGCTGTGATAGAAATGGAGGAGATTTTAGGTACGCTCACCTCCACCTGTGCAGATAATTCAGGTGTAACTCTAATGTTCCAGTTCATTATCACAGATGTCATATTCATGAGGGCAGTGCAGATTCAGAAATCTGCAGTCTGCAATCTGTTATCCAGTCCCTCTGTGTGACGAATGTCAGCTAAACATTAAACATTACATCCCGTGGTATGAAAATGGTGTAACACAGTAATCCGATTCCAAACTTTGACATTTCAGCGAAAGTTTGTGCTTTTTTGGCTTGCAAATTAAATGTTTCCAACTTCCTCCTAGAATGATCTCCTGAGTGCTGCTGCATACGGTATTGCACGTGTTAGCGAAGCTACTGAGCAATGCAGGGTTTTTTTTCCTCTCCATCTAGTTCCTTGAACCGCTCTTCCCTTCCATTTCATTGAGTATTTCTTTGAGAGAAACCTGGGAGGAGGTTTGCCTGGACTGGGCCTTTGAAACAGTCACACAACGTTGGCCAGGCTTCTCACAGGACTCCTGTTGAGGGAGCGGGGCTCTGTTCTGGCACTAAAGCACATGAATGAACTCATTAATCTTCTGACTGAAGACTGCTATGGTTTAATGTAACCATTAAATCCAACATGGCGTTTGGTGGAGGCCGCGATCAGCTGAGTGAGGTGTTCTTAGGTGCGGGGTTAGAGCAGAAGTCTGCTCTCACTCACCCCCCTCCTGGGACAAATGGATCTTCCAGCAGGAATGTAGACACAGAAAATCAAAGATGAGGGAGAGAGAGGAAGGAGACAAGAGTGGGAAACTGTTTGCTCTCTCTTTTTTTGTAAAATTCAAATGAACATGATGTTGACTTATCAAACAAAAATCTCTCCCTTCCCCTCCCTTATATAGCTAGTATGTCTACAATATTAACCCTCTCTTTCTCAGTGTAGCATGAATGTACTGTAATGTGCAGTCAGGCAGTGTGTATATATTATATGAACCCTCTGTTTCTCAGTGCAGTGTGATGTGCTATATACATTAATTACATACATAATATGTACTCACTGGCTATGGCTATGGTAGGATTTTTACTTTCTGAAGCTGGAGTTCACTGAACATATATGCAGAGTTATATGAAGGCTTTCCAGGGATGGCAGCAGGAAGTCAGAGAGGCTCATTACAGGGATGGGTCCAGTAAAAGAAGAAGTAGAAATGTATGCAGACAGCAGATCTCAGAGGTCTGTGCGGGCTGTGTGTGGACAGACAACTTTGCCTCCCGCTGTAATCTGACACAAGTTAAGGCAGTGGAACTGGTTTCAGCTTCATAACCCTGTGTGTGTTGCTGTCTCTGTCCCCCCATCTCTCACACACACGCACACACACACACACACACACACACACTCTCTCTCTCACACACTTGTGCTCACAGATGTACACCTATACACAAACACACACACTCATGCACACACACTGTCACACACACACACACATGCTCTCTCACACTGACTTATACCTATACACACATACACACACATGCTCTCATACATACACTCACACCCTATCATACACTCACACCTGCTCACACACACACACACACACACACACACACACTCTCTCTCTCTCTCTCTCTCTCACACACACACACACTCTCACATATGCTCACACACACTCTCTCTCTCTGTCTTTCCTTGTTGCTCTCACACACACATACACACTCACACACTGACTAATACCTATCTCTCTCTCTCTCTCTCTCTCACACACACAAACACACACACACATGCTTTCTCTCTCTCTCACACACACTCACACACATATATACTCTCTCTCTCTCTCTCTCTCTCTCTCTCACACACACACATACATACACTCTCTTACACACATATATACTCTCTCTCTCTCTCTCTCTCACACACACACACACACACACACACACTCACGCACTCTCACACAATGGCATATTGTTCCCACTCTCTCACACTTTCCCTGAATCTGTCAGACTCGCGATGCGGTTTAAAAACATGCACAAATATAGTCTTCCTTCAGTGGCAGAGTGCATTACAAGCACACTGACTTGGACAAGGTTGTAGTTCATGAAAAACATTCCAGTGAAATAGTTAATGCTTCATGGGTCATCCAGATAAGCCTGTAATTAGATATTCGCTGGACTCTACAAAGCTTACTGGAGACAGGGGGCATTTGCATGGTATGGTTATGTAATGATGTCGCCTGCCCATCTCTGCGTTTCAGCAGCGAGCGGTGTTGGTGCTCTATCTGCGATCAGCTTTCCAGGTGGACACATAGATAAGTCTGAAATGGAAATGGTGTGTGTGTGTGTGTGTCTGTATGCTCAAAGCAGAATGCATTTTGGGAAACTGCCTTACCTTTACTTCATGGTCAGAGTTTGGAACATTCTGGCATAAATCCATTCCCATCAATTACCTTAATAACACTGTTGAAATAAGCAAAAAAAAAAAATGGATTGTTCATGAACTATTTATTGTTACTCACTCCCCTGCCCCCCCCCCCCCTTAAAAAATCCATAATTATAGTGTACATAACTGTAAAGTCAATAATATAGTGATATATATCAGCTAATTGTTTTATATGATATCATCTTGTTGCACTTGTTGTTTTGCGGAAATTACGCCACTTGTCTCAAGGTCAGTGTTGCAGGTTTTTTTCCCCCTCCTATTGGAAGAAAAGTTCAAAGTTCAAATACTGAAACGTCGGAGTGAAGCCCAGGTCATGCATAGTTACAGGAAGTAAATGAGGTCTACCTCAGTCATTATGACAGCTTGAGAAGGAAGCAAGGACGCGGCCGTTTTAGCGCATGTTTCTGGAACGCTACAAGGAAATACCAGGGTGGAGTTTTATTGAGAAACAAACACCAACGTTTGCAGTGGATTTTTAATTCAGAGATGTAGTGCATCATAATCTCCCATTGCATTGTTCAGTGCTGTGCTCTTATCCTCCCCTATGTCAGAGCTGTGTTCCTGCTCTGTTCATTATTGATTCAGGTTTAAATGGAGACTAGTTTTAAAGCCCCGTGTAGCACTTTAAAGCTCTGTTTCACCTCTCTCTTTCTTTCTTTTTCTTCTTTTTCTCACTGTCTCCATGTCTCTCTGTCTCTCTTATTTAATCAGACAAAGTTGGCCATTTGGCAGACCAGAATAAAAGCTAGTGCTGGGTGTGGGGTCTTTCTGGGGCCCTCTCTTTCTGTCTCCTTTTTATCGGAATAGATTGACTATTTCAACAATGTTTCAATAAAAGCGTATAAAAATCAGATGTTTCTCACTCTCAATCTCACTCTACTTCTCCCTGTCAACCTTTTTTTTCTCCTGGTCTTCCTTCCTCCGTGTTTGTTGTTGCAATTTGAACACAGGAAGTGAGTTTTGGTCCAGTTGGCATATTCCTGTAACACAAGAATGGCAGGTACTGCGGTACCTAACCCCATAAACATCTCAGTTATTCAGAATGGTGCTTCCTGATCGCTCCATTAATCTTTAGCCAATCAGTCATTTAGCACATGCTCTGGTCTCTCTCTCACTCACACACACTCACACACACTCGCACACACACACTCACGCTCACACACACACACACACACACTCACACACACACACACATACACACACACACTCACTCACACACACTCACACACACTCGCACACACTCACGCTCACACACACACACACACACACACACACACGCGCGCACACACAGTCTTGTTTAAATTAGCACAAAGTAGGTACTGTACCTTTTATGATGTATGTCTGGATGTGTTTATTTTTGTAGGATCTAATTTGTGTGTATGTGTATGTATATATGTGCATTCATCTTTGTGTGTTATCGTTCTTTCAAACGAAGCTTCACACATACAACGCATGTGTAACCAAAAAAAAGACAAACTGCTGTCTTCACCTGCGGCCCTCGGTTTGCGCAGAGGTCTTTTACAGGTCCATTTTATGTGTGTCTTTCTCTCTCTCTCTCCAGGTGAAGCGGCCCAGTTTGACCCTACGTTTAACGGGCCGATACACAAAAGGTGAGCCCCGTTCTGCTCTGTACTGCCCTTTGAGATAAGAGACACACGTTTTGCTTAAGTACAAAACTGATCTTGGATCTGGGCCTGTATTCCCGAGGTTCGTCAGAGTCGGACCACTGATCTGGGATCAGTTTTCCCCTGTGCATATCCTAGCACTGTCCATAAACCAAAAGGCGAAACTGATCTGGGATCAGCACCTGTTTTAGTATCTCAGAATAGGAGACAGATCCAGGATCAGTTTTCGCCATTCATATCCTCACTTTATCCATTATAAAACTGATTTTAGGTCAGGGCCTGTATTCTTGAAGTTCATCAGAGTTGGAGCAGCACTGATTTAGGATCAGTTTGTATGTATAGTCCCCTGTACATAATCCTAGCACTGTCTATTATACATCAACACCCTTAATTAGTAAAGCATCTCAGAACTGGAGACTGATCCAGGATCAGCTGTCCTCCAGCCAAATACTCACCTTATGCATTATGAGCTAAAAGGTTAAACTGACCCCGATCAGCAATCCTGCTCTGAGAATATTTAATGAATACAGGCCGTGGTTCATGAGCAGTGCTTAAACTCTGAGATGCTTGATGGATACGGCCCTGAAATAATTAAGTTATTTGTCTCCATTAGCCGGATGGGGGACCTGAAACACCAGTTTTACTGGCTACCTGATAGGTGCTCAGAGAAATACTAAAAACCTGTTGGTCATCATTTCTGTTTGATGACAGGGCTGGAGCTCAATTTGTGAGTGTGTGTGTGTGTGTGAGTGTGTGTGTGAGTGTGTGTGTGTGTGTGTGTGTGTGTGTGTGTGTGTGTGTGTGAGTGTGTGTGTGAGTGTGTGTGTGTGTGTGTGTGTGTGTGTGTGTGTGTGTGAGTGTGTGTGTGTGTGTGTGTGTGTGTGTGTGTGTGTGTGTGTGTGTGTGTGTGTGTGTGTGTGTGTGTGTGAGTGTGTGTGTGTGTGTGTGTGTGTGTGTGTGAGTGTGTGTGTGAGTGTGTGTGTGTATGTGTGTGTGTGTGAGTGTGTGTGTGTGTGTGTGTGTGTGAGTGTGTGTGTGTGTGTGTGTGTGTGTGAGTGTGAGTGTGAGTGTGTGTGTGTGTGTGAGTGTGAGTGTGTGTGTGAGTGTGTGTGCGCGCGTGGCTATTTTTAATGCAACCTCATAGTTAATTTGGCTTCTCCCTCTCTCTGTCTCAGTATCTCTCTCTCTCTTTCTCTCTCTTTCTCTTCCCTCACACTCTATTGCCAAACCATTTATTTATTTATTTTTTTTACCTGTGTTGCAAATGTTCAATAAAACTAGTATCAGTGAAGTAAGAAACGTTACTTATACCATGCAATTACACCTTAACAAAAGACAAATCAATTGATTGATTATTTATGATCATTTAATTAATGTAATTAATTCATTTAACTGTCTCTCTCCTGCAGGAGCTGCACAGATGTGATCTGCTGTATCCTCTTCATGGCCGCCATTGGCGGTTACCTGGTGGTGGGAATGCTGGGTAAATATCCATCCCTCCCTCATTCCATCCCATTCTTTCAATCCCCACACTTCTCCCTTCTTCCTCCCTCTCTCCCTGTTTATCTCCCTCCAGCTGTCAGTCTGTTTTTATTGGCCCTATTTGCAGCCTATTTAAAGCTTGGCAGCGCGCTGTTTTTGCAGGTGCCTAACAGTGACTGTGTATGTAAATGTGAAACAGGAGATAGAACATCCAGTCCTGACACACCACAGTGATGTAATGTCTCTGATCTCTTCCTTAATTACTGCCACTAAACCCACCCCGCCCCCCCCCCACACACACACACACACACACACACACACACACACACACAACCACCACCATCCCTCAACCGCCAGTTGGAGAATAAGCTTTCATAAACCGCCATCATTAGCTGAGGCACATGCAGCTGTCAATCATTGACTTGTTTGAACCACTCAAAGATGTTTTATGTTATTCATCGGTCCAGACAAGTGAGCCGTGAAGCTTGTCTCATCTGAAAACAACACTTACAGTAGTGTAACTCGCCACAGTATGGTTTCAAGTTCCACTACTGATATGGACTTGACAAGATATTACATTATTATATGAAGATGTGATAAGGTTCTCACAGGTCACTTCACAATGGTGTGAAAATGTTTCTGTATGAGTACATGATGCTTTAGCCCCCCGCCTCTGTCCCTCCTTCCCTGCCCCATTTCCTCTGTTTCACTCCCCCCCCGTAATGGACTGAATCTGGGGCCAAGAAAGCGCCACACCTTTCGCAATTACCAGCACTCCAGTCAGCTCCATAAAACACTCTCCTTATCTCAGGTCAATAGAAAAAGACAGTTATACAAAAGTAGGTGATTCTGATATGCAGGTTCACCTCCAGTCCTGGAGGGCCGCAGTGTCTGCAGGTTTAACTCCAGTTCTGGAGGGCCGCAGTGTCTGCAGGTTTAACTCCAGTCCTGGAGGGCTGCAGTGTCTGCAGGTTTAACCCCAGTCCTGGAGGCCGCAGTGTCTGCAGGTTTAACTCCAGTCCAGGAGGGCTGCAGTGTCTGCAGGTTTAACTCCTGTCCTTTAGGGCTGCAGTGTCTGCAGGTGCACAGACACACACACACACACACACAAACACACCTCTGTCCTGTGTCCCCCTCCAGCATGGCTATACGGTGACCCCCGGCACGTTCTCTACCCCCGAAACTCCACCGGAATGTTCTGTGGCATCGGACTGAACAAGTAACTGACCTTCCGCTCAGCTCACATGTCTGTGAGCATGAATGTGTGTGTGTGTGTGTGTGTGTGTGTGTGTGTGTTGTGTGTGTGTGTGTGTGTGTGTGTGTGTGTGTGTGTGTGTGTGTGTGTGAGAGAGAGGGGCAGGGGGGAGTTCATAGAAACTCATGCTGTAAACACATTGCACACATTTATATTGACTGTGTACATTAGTGTGTCTGTGGTCAGTGCTGTGCAAACACTGTGCGCTCAGCTGAGGGTGTGGATGTGTGCTGTTGGGCTGTGGCAGCAGGACACAGCACATCCGTCTGACTGCCATTTTGGAATGTTATTTCACTCCTGTACCATAAATCGAAAGGTGAGTCCCCATTTCTACCGGTTTGTGGGGACCTTACCCATAGACACTAAAAACTGAATGTGTGAACCTGTGTGTGTGAGAGAGGGAACGAGTTTGCGAGTGTGTGTGTGTGTGTGTGTGTGTGTGTGTGTGTGTGCGCGTGTGTGTGTGTAAATCTGAAGCTCCAAACTGCACCAATCCAATGGCCCACACTTCTACATATATAAGAGCCGGGCTGTCTGTCATTCAGTATCTGAGACTAGCCTAACGCAACTGTGTTTCTGACAGCGACAAGCCCAGTGTCTTCTACTTTGACCTGCTCAAGTGTGCCACCTCCACCAACATCATGGCCGCAGCCCTGAACGGGTTACAGTGTCCCACCACTCAGGTCAGTCCTTCCTGGTGTCAATTTTTCCCATGATTCAATGCAGCAAAATCTTCATGTACCAGTGTGTCAGTAACTGTGTGTCAGTGTTTTCCATGATCCAATGTTTCCGTTGTTCTATGGCTCAGTGTCTGTAATAAACTGTCAGTGTGTCAGTAAGACGCTTTCAGTGAGTCAGTGTCTCTGGGTACCAGTGTGTCTGTAACTCTCTCTTGGTGTGTTAATGACTCTGTTTAAGACGTGGTCAGTGATCTTTTGTCATTATTTCTGACACTATAAATGAGCATCATCACAAAAACATCTTGGTATCTTTTTGCAGGTGTGTGTAAAACAGTGCCCCAAACAGTTCTGGGTGTTATCTCCTGAAGCGTACATACCAAACAAAAAGGCAAAGGACTTCTTCCAGCAAGAATACTGTGTTCCATCTCTGGATCTGGCAAGCACCGAGCTGGTATATCACATTCTGTACCTCTGTGTGTGTGCGTGCGTGCGTGCGTGCGTGCGTGCGTGCGTGCGTGCGTGCGTGTGTGCAAGCATTCTCAGTGTGCACTGGTTGCAGGATAAATAGCTGAGTTTGATTAGGAGTTTGATTAGGTCTCTCCCCGCAATTCTCTCTCTCTTACAGACTGTCAGAGAAATTCTTGATAAAGAGCTATGCCCATTTTTCCACACTCCCACAACTTCAGGTAAGACTGTGTTTATTTTTTTTGGTGTTTTTGTGACTGAGTATTCACTATTTGTCAAATTATTCCGCTCTTTCTCTCCTTTTCCCTCCCTTTTCTTTCCCTCTTTTCTACCGCAAAGTCTGTAATTTAGCTCAGTTCCACATGATCCTCTGAAATAAATACACATGCAGATATTGCTATGAAGCAAGCAAGCAAAGAAACACATAAAAAAATGCTTAGCAAGCAAGAAAGACTAGAAGGGCAGTTCCAAGTTTCAAGCAATGAACACAAGTAAACCATTGATATTCAGTACATTCCCTTTGTTTTAGTGCCAATAAAGTTTTTGTGTTCAAGTGTAAATCTCTCCTTCACTCTTTTGTCCCACTCCCTCCCTCTCTCTTCCTCCATCCCTCCTTCCTTACTTCTCTTCTCTTCCTCTCCTTCCTTCACTCCCCCTCTCTTCCTCCCTCCCTCTCTCCCTTTCCCCTCTCCTTTTCCTCCCCCCAGTGTTGGGAAGGTGTTTACCCAGTATAGGATCTCTGGATGAAATTCCCAACAACTTTACCCTGCCCGGAATTCCCACTGCCAATGAGACGGCAAACGCCATCCGGAATGCCACGGGGTAAGGCACTTCCTGTTTCCTGTTTGGACAGTATGACTCAATGTTTACCCACAATGCCTTCTGTGTGCATGCACACATACACACACACACACACACACACACACACACATACACTCAAAATGAAACACGCACACACACAAACACAAGCACAGTGTACACAAGTGGAACACATTATGCTATCATTATAACTTATAGGGCCTTGTGGCTATTTACATTAAATAGATAAGCAGTATGAGCCAGACATCCAGGACAGTAACAGTAAGCCAAATGGTCAAACCAAATCCTGTTAAAATACATAGGATTTGGTTTGACCTAAAGGCATAAGTTTACAAAAGTTACAATGCATACATAAAACAGAACTCACACTCAGTCAAGCACACACACATTCACTTATGGACGCACAGGCTCACAGACAGACACACACAGATAAGCAAGTTACACATAGACATACGCACAAACACACAGACATGTGGGCACACACAGGCTAATGATGGGAGAGTGACATCTCTTTAGCCCCATAATGGGAGGAGCTACACTGAGCTGCCAATTGCTGACTTGCTTGAACCAGTCAAAGATATCTGTTAATCTGATAATCTGTACAGATAAACACAATGATTGGCTAAAATCAACATTCTTCTTAGATACCAGTATCGGTGAAGGATTCTATGTTGTGCTTCATTCTGAGAGTTCTACAAAGAGTCCTTTACAGATATCAGCATCAAAGAAGAACCTTGTGAGACAAACACAGGACCTTTTAGGATGCTCCTATTTTTTTCCCTAAGTGTGTAAAGAAGCTCAGTCCATTTTTGGCTTTGCTCTCCCATGGTTAATGAAGACTGTAATATCCTCCTTTGTATTAACTTCCTGTGTATCACTGTCCTTCTCTCCACCCTTAGAGGACTCCCGAATGAGCTGTGAGTTACTGTCTGTCCATAGTTCTAGTGCCGTTAGCCGTACATGCTACCCGTTAGCCTTTCTGTAGGCCTGCTTCCATTAGTCTTAACCATTGCTTGTTAGCTTGTCTGTAGCACTGGATACATTAGCTTTGCGCTTTGTAGTTTAGTCTGTCTGTAGCTGTCATGCATTTTTCCTGTTTAGTTTGTCACTAGCCCTGATGCCTTTAGCTTGTAACTCCACCGTTTTGACCAGTGGTGTGCGTCAAACCCAGAGCCATGGAGGGCCGTGTGCATGCTGATTTTCATTCTGACCAATCACCGCAGCCGTAAATGTGGATCAATCACTCGCATGCAACTGTGTCGAGGCACAAAATATGAGCAACAGCTGTTATTGCTGTAAAATGCATAACATGTTTGATTTTGTATACATTATATACACATCGATAGGACCAAATGTTCAAATACAAAACTAATGATCCAATCACGAGTAGAGGCTTGGGTGACAACCAGCATAACTCATGGCCATTCACAGCCACTGATCTGAGACCAGTGATTTAGACCAGTAATCTTCTTCCCACCCTTCACACCCAAAGCAACTGCAGGTTTTTGGTGTGCTTCAGCATCGAATAAATTCAAGTCCATGATTGGTTAAAAACTTCACACATTTTCTGTCTGTGGCTCCAATTGGCTGAAGGGAAACCACACAAAAAGACCTGCAGATGCTATGGGACCTCCAGGTCTGGCGCTGGGGATCCCTGGCTTGGAGCTTCAATGCTCTGGTTGATGTGTTTGTGTGACCTTGCATTGGTGAGGCAGTAACTGGCCCAGCCTGGCAGGGGAATGGCAGCTGATAAGGCGGTTAAGTTTGTTACTCTCTACTGGCTCTCTAGCGGCTGTCCATTCAGGGATCTGCAAGATTTGTGAAAGGTGCTATTTGAATTGGCAGGATCTACAGTGCTGTAAAAGTGTAGCAAGGGCTGGTCGCCATGTAAACCGGAGGAGTCGCATGTTCGGCCTGCGAGGGAGGAGCCGTCTTAGCTGCTCAGTCGGGCTGTCCAGACTGCAGTGGTTCCGCTAACACTTTGCCACAGGACGACCGAGCGTGACTTGCACAACTGTCTTAGCTAATGAGTCTAAAACATGACTTAATTATGTTCGCTGTTTGTTCTTCTACGTTCCTTCAACTGGTATTACGCCTGATGTAAGTTTGGCCGTCTGACGAGGCCATTAAACAAACAAAAGAAAGCGTGAAAAGTGCAGATAACTGATAAGCTATCCTTTCCCGGTGATTGCATACAATTTTGAATTCCCCACCACTGAGGTCTGTGAGCTTAGCTGGAACATTTCCACCAACACTGATGCTAATGAAAATGAATTCCCTTCTTAGATCACCTAGGTGATGCATGGCGGCCATTTTGTGCCAGAGCTACATTTCCGCTAACACTGATGCCAATGAAAATGGATTGCCTTCATAGACCACCTGGGTGATGCACGGCGGCCATTTTGTGCCAGAGCTCTTACCACATCTCAACTGAGGCGGACAGGGAGGGAGGTGGAGACCAGTTGAAAAAGCTTTGTGTTGTCTATTGAGCATGGCAGTATCAATATCCGTGTCTGCATGCTGGAGATGTTCAAGGGTCACGGCCAGCCTGTATTTATGTTTATTGGCTTAAAAGAGCGAAGGTAGTGAATGGGAGAGTGAGATTTTATGAAACCGAGAAATTGGCCCAACACACAGATTTTAACCTGTCGCTGTGTTTTTTTTTTTTTTTTGTCTTTGAGAAGCTCAACCTTTTGTGTGGTTATCTTTTCTTTTTTTTATTTGTTATTTGAGTGTCTTTTCATTCTTATTGTTTTGAGTTTGATATAATACGTAAGGGTTTTTCTATCAAACTTGAAACTGGTTTGGAACAGCTTGTCAGGCTAACACTCTTAGAATGGTCCAGGCTTAATGGGGCGCTGAATGCTCTGCAGACTGTAGGTAAATGATGATGCTATTTAAGCTGTTCATGAAAATATTAGTCGTTATGTTGCTATATTAAGAATAAGGTCAGAAAACCTTATAGGTCAAAATTGCTCACTTTACCAACTCTTGTTTGGTACTTGGGATATATACAGGGTCAAAAGGAAAGCAAACACAGTGTTAGAAGTGCTAAAAGTAACTGTTGTTCTAGAGTAAAGAAAGCATACGTTTTGAAGCATAAGTTTTGCTCTCGTTTTTATTTTTGTAGTATAAGCACCTTATTAGTTATGCTTCAGACTGGTATCTCTGTCCCTCTCTCCTTTACCACTCTTTTTCTCACTCTCTCTCTCTCTCTCTCTCTCTCTCTCCCTCTCTTTCTCGTGTGCTGCTATTTTCCTGCATAACCCAATCAGCTGCGTGTGTTACGCTGTTCCAGAAAGTTTATTGACTCCGTTTCTGTCCACTTCCTGTCAGTGACCTGGTGTCGGGTTTCAACGCAAAGGAGATTGGAGTTCGAATCTTTGAGGACTTTGCCTCTTCCTGGCACTGGATTCTAATGTGAGTAGGTCATGACTCTTGGTCTCACTCCCTCCCGCCCTCATTTCCACCATGTCATATTCAATACCGCCCCCTGGTGGTAAATTGATGGAACTGCACAGTTTTTGCACCCCAAGTACAGCTTATACTCAAGTAAAGGTAAATTCAGTTTTCTGCTGGCGCTTTTAATCTCTCAGTTTAGACTTCTGGGATCTCCCATTGATACGAGATGCTCCTAAATATGAGGACATTTCTACACATTTTCTTTTTTTTCATTGTAATGTCTCTAATTGGGACTCAGCATTGTCAAAGCAGTGTTAACTAACTTTCATCCCCCATCCCTCCTCTCTTCACTCCATACATCTCTTATTCTGCTTCTTTCTCTCTTCTTTCTTCCTCCCCTGTTCTCCTCTTGTCTTCTCTCCTCCTCCCTCTCTGTCTCCATCCCCCCTTCTCTCCTCCCAGTGGTCTGCTGATAGCCATGCTTCTCAGCCTGTTGTTCCTCTTGCTGCTGCGGTTCACTGCGGCTGTGATCGTCTGGGTACTCATAGTGGGGCTCCTGGCTGTAGTGGCCTACGGTGAGTAACGTGCCACTGCCAAGCACGTGTCAGTGCCTGTCTGTACTGTACTGTGTGTCTGTGCTGGTCTATTATATGTGTCTGTGTCTGTCTGTACTGTACTGTGGGTCTGTGCTGGTCTATTATATGTGTCAGTGCCTGTCTGTACTGTACTGTGCTTTGTGTCTGTGCCAGTCTGTTTTATGTGTCTGTGCCTGTCTGTACTGTACTGTGCTTTGTGTCTGTGCTGGTCTATTATATGTGTCTGTGCTTGTCAGTTCTCTGTGAATGCTGTATGTTTATATAGGTCTGTACTGTATCATGCTCGTCTATCCTGTGTGTCTGTAATGTGCTGTGTGTCTTTGCCGTCTGTACTACACTGTGTGTCTGTACTATGTGTCTTTGCAGTCTGTACTACACTGTGTGTCTATACTGGTCGGTAACTTTAATGCATGTGTGTCTGTGCTAGTCAGTACTATGTGCATACTATATGTCTGTATTGGTCTGTACTGCATCATGCTCATCGATCCTGTGTATTTATGCTGCTTAAAAAAATGCAAACTTCCTGTCGCTGTCCATGTCCACATCCTGTCTCCTGTTTCTCAGGTATATGGCACTGTTACTGGGAGTATGACAACTTCAAAAACTCTGAGGTGACCATCAGTGACCTGGGCTTCACCACTGACTTCTCAGTGTACCTGCAGGTCAAAGAAACCTGGCTGGCCTTCCGTGAGTCCGACCTTACAGTCAGCGAACTAACTGTCCATTCTCTCTCTCTCTCTCTGTTCTGACTGTCTTTCTCCATCCCTGACTATATTCTTTCTGTTTTCTCTCCTCTCAAATGTCTGTCTCTGTCTTTTTTCTTCAACTCTCTCTCAATTTTCATGACATGAAATGCAAACAGTAAATGTTGCCGGGTCATTCTTAAAAGTAAATATAAATATAAAAGTACATACTCCATATTCTAATCAGTTAGCATTAACCCTTCTCTCTCGCTCTCTGTCTCTCAGTGATAATCCTGGCTGTGGTGGAGGCCATCCTCCTCTTGCTCCTCATCTTCCTCCGAAAGAGGATCCTTATCGCCATTGCCCTCATTAAGGAGTCCAGCAAGTATGAGCCCGTAACTGTTTAGTGTACAAACTGCTAGCTACTTTAGCCCACCCAATTTGAGCCCGTAACTGTTTAGTGTACAAACTGCTAGCTACTTTAGCCCACCCAATATGAGCCCGTAACTGTTTAGCGTACAAACTGCTAGCTACTTTAGCCAACCCAATATGAGCTTGTAACTGCTATAGCGGTTGTCCCCCCTGATGTGAACTGCTGCCTGCTTTAGCGTTAGCACCCATGGTACAAACTGCTAACTATTTTAGTGGCGGCCCCATGACATGAGATACTAACTGCTTTAGCACCAGCCCACTGGAACAAGCCACCTATAAATGCTTAATATATGCCTCTATGGAATCACAGGACAGGAAAGGATGTGTGTTTGTGTCATTCTCTCAGGGTTGTGGGCTGCGTGATGATGTCATCACTAATGGCCATGTCTCCTCTGCAGGGCTGTGAGCTACATGATGTCGGCGCTGGTGTACCCCCTTGTCACCTTTGTGCTGCTGGTGGTCTGTGTGGCCTACTGGGGGGTCACCGCTCTGTATCCTCTAACGTGTGTGTGTGTGTGTGTGTGTAAATACCTTTGTGAAATGTTTGTATTGAACTTAATCATGTTAGCACCCACGTGTGTATTCATGTGGTCATATGCCTGCATACGTATGTGTTTGTCCATGGCTGTGTCCTCTGAGTCCCCGTTATGTCAGTTGACCTGCTGAACGTACAGATACCTTGCCACCTCAGGGGCCCCGCTGTACAGAGTGGTGGCGCTGAACTCCACTGTTGCAGACTGCAGCACCATCAATGGCACAGATTCATGTGACCCACTGGTAATTACGCTACTTAAAAATTAATTTTCACCCTTTTTTATCCCACCCCAAACTCAAACAAACTTGTTAGGTTCCCACAGCAACCTTCTCCGTCCAGCTCAGGAGGTGGAAACTGCGAATATGTGATTCCTTAGATTCATGTGAAGACTAGCAATTACATACTGCTCATGTCACTGGAGGATGACAAACTCAGCATGTAGCCGCTTTGTATGATTGCAGATGCCTGGTTGACCACTAGTGGCCGCTAGAGAGCAATCAGACTACCAATGAGCTTATGTAGCTAATTGGGCCAGTTGTTGCTTTGCCTTCTCTTGGTTTCTCACACGTTCTCTCCTCCATTTCTGCTCCCGCTCTCTCTCCTCTTTCTCTTCTCTCTCTATCTCCGTTTCTCTCTCAGAATTTCAACTCCTCTGCTTACCTCCCCACCTGCCCGTCGGTGAGCTGCATCTTTGTCAAGTACAACGACGAGGGCCTGTTCCAGAGGAACCTCTTCAACCTGCAGATCTACAACGTGCTGGCCTTCCTGTGGTGCGTCAACTTCGTGCTGGCCCTGGGTCAGTGCACGCTGGCCGGGGCCTTCGCCTCCTACTACTGGGCCTTCAACAAGCCTGCCGACATCCCTCTGTTCCCACTCACCCAGTCCTTCATACGCAGCCTACGGTACGAGGCAGGGGGGCTACCCTGGGACCTATGATACTCAACAATGCAGTCTGACAGATTGAAAATTATCATTATACTGTTTATGCAACAGGTTTGGTAGCATCTTAGTAGTTCCATCCAATGGTTAGACCTCGCTCTTTCTAACGCTGTTCTCTCATCCCTTCTGTACAGATACCACGTAGGATCTCTGGCATTCGGAGCTCTCATCCTCACTCTTGTCCAGTTCATTCGGATTGTGCTGGAGTACATGGACCACAAGTTCAGAGGTAGACAGAGCAATAGCACTGGAAAGGGCCACAACTTAGAGCGTAGAACCCAGCCCACTGGTCCCTGTGCCAGCAGAAACTAGACCTCTGACATCAATTACAGTTTCTTTGACAGCCAATCAGAGCTCAGGCAAAAGTCTCGAGCAGAGGTATGAAACAGAAGTCCAGGAAAATGACAGTACCTGCAAGTTTATGCGCTTACATCAGCCAATATAGACCTTAATTATTTAGCCAATCAGTGATTTACATTAGAATCACTTTCAACTGCTAAAATAGACCAAGAACCAGGAGACACTGCAGCCCTCCAGGACCACAGACGTGTACCCCTGGACCTAAATAACGCAGCAGGCATGACCAGTTGGACTTACTTTCCAAAAGGACATGTGAATGTGTCTCACTTCCTCCCTGACCTCCTCTTCCATGTCCCTGCTCCCATTCACGCATGCAGACAGCAGAGGAAGCATACTGTAGCTCCATAGCACAACATGCCAGCATGCAACAGATAACCTTTGTGTCTCTAGTTATAATGTCTGTTTCTCTGTATGTTAGCAGATTTGATCTGCATATTTGTGAGTGTTAATTAGTGTTAAATGATTATGATCCATGTATTTATCGGTGTGTAATGGTTGTGACCTTGTGGCCTGTGTGTCCCTGTAGCTGCTCAGAATGGCTGTGCTCGCTTCGTCATGTGCTGCCTGAAATGCTGCTTCTGGTGTTTGGAGAAATTCATCAAATTTCTCAACAGAAACGCCTACATCATGGTAGGTCTGACAATGTGTGTCTGTGTGAGCCAGTCAGTGTCCATTAGTGTGAGCCAGTCAGTGTGTGAGCCGATCAGTGTCAATTAGTGTGTGAGCCAGTCAGTGTGTGATCCAATCAGTGTCAATTAGTGTGTGAGCCAGTCAGTGTGTGAGCCAATAAGTGTCAATTCGTGTGTGAGCCAGTCAGTGTGTGAGTCAATCAGTGTCAATCAGTGTTTGAGTCAATCTGTGTCAGCTACAGTGTGTGAACCAGTCAGTGTGTGAGCCAGTGTGTTGGAGAACATTACGCATATTCAGCTTATTCACTGACGGTGTGTTCTGCCCGGCAGATTGCGATATATGGGAAGAACTTCTGTGTCTCTGCGAAGAACGCCTTCATGCTGCTGATGAGGAATATTGTGAGGTGGGCCATGTGATAAAAAGTTAAAAAACATTTTTAATACACTGTGTATATGTATGCGCATACTGTTAATACACGTCTGCTTTCACTGGGATTTTAAACTTTCCCAGACCAAACATTTATTGGTTTGGAACAAAGGGTATTTTCTCTCTTTCTCTTCCTGGGCAAGAGCATTCAGGTATTTTCATCCAAGCTTTTATATCCCTTCAGATACATTGACACATCAGTGTGTATGTGTTTCCATTTCTGTTCTTGTAACACATTTCAGTTGTGTTTTTATTTTGTGGAACCAAAGTTCAGGGTCTGGGGGGATGTGTTTCCCTGATGCACCTGTTCTCTGCTCCCTTAGGGTGGTGGTGCTGGATAAAGTGACGGACCTGCTGCTGTTCTTTGGAAAGCTGCTTGTTGTGGGAGGAGTTGGTGAGAGATGACAGGCTTTCATTAAGATGTAGCTGTGGCAGTATTCTTATGTTTATCCTTATATATATATATATCTCCTGTTTGTGTTCACAGGGGTTCTGGCTTTCTTCTTCTTCTCTGGCCGAATCAGGTTGCCCAGCGACACCTTCGAGGCTCAGCAGCTCAACTACTATTGGGTGCCCATCATCGTAAGTGCTGTGACTGGAACTGTGACCTCATGTCCGCCCCCTTGTGGTCACAGTCATGTATGGTTTGCAGACAGAGCGGGTTGCTCCAGGCTTCCATACAGTGTGTGAATGCATTTATCGTACTTATTACAACAGCACCAGGATGTCATTGAAATCAGATACGGAAAATTAAAATCGCAATCAAATAAATTAATACTGGAAACAAATCCATAGTAAAATCTGGTGATAAATCCTGTGTGTGTGAATAAAATGGCACCCCGTTTCCCTGTTGTTCTGCAGACCGTAGTGGTGGGGGCATACCTAATCGCACATGGCTTTTTCAGTGTCTACAACATGTGCGTGGACACACTCTTCCTCTGTTTCTGTGAGTACCACCTCCACTGCTTCACCTCTGTCCAGCAGGTCACCCACTGGTCAGTTAAGGATGCCTTTTTTAAGTTGAAAATCTAAATGTTTGGTGCGGTTCTCCTGCACATCACTGGTGGCAGAAGTGGGATTACCATTTAGATCTATACAAAGACATGGAAGTTCAGTAGCTTCAGTTTACACAGGTACACACTATCACGGGTTAGTGGATTCACAGCCGTGTAGGTACACACAGGTACACACTATCACGGGTTAGTGGATTCACAGCCGTATAGGTACACACAGGTACACACTATCACGGATTAGTGGATTCACAGCCGTATAGGTACACACAGGTACACACTATCACGGGTTAGTGGATTCACAGCCGTGTAGGTACACACAGGTACACACTATCACGGGTTAGTGGATTCACAGCCGTATAGGTACACACAGGTACACACTATCACGGATTAGTGGATTCACAGCCGTATAGGTACACACAGGTACACACTATCACGGGTTAGTGGATTCACAGCCGTATAGGTACACATAGGAACACAGTTATCCAACTGCACGGGTTCACAAGTGCGCAGTTTTACAGGTACACAGTTAAAGATTTCCCCAGGTTACAAAGTTACACAGGTAAAGTTATACAGGTACAGAGGTGCAGCTTCACACTGTGCCACTCTTCTTCTCAGTGGAAGACCTGGAGCGGAATGACGGATCCATGCAGAAGCCATATTATATGTCAAAGAACCTGATGTCAATCCTCAACAAGAAGAACAAAGTGCCCAAGAAGGACTGAGAAGGAAGATGGATGGACTGTTTCCCCCTCCAACCCCCAACCTCCTCCTGCTAATGAAATTTCCCATTTTCACACTGACTCCTCCTTCTTTTTTACCTTTCTACTCCTCGTTCCTTGCACATTTGTCAGATGGATGTTTACATGACGTTTTTATGCACTTTTTTTTTTTGAACCAATCCTTTGCTGTGTCACGAAAATGCGGGCTTCATCGTGTTTGAAATGTATCCATGGAAACCCTACAGCTAACCCCTCCCCCAGAGGAAATCCTGGTTGGTCATTGGACTTTCTGCAGCCAATCAGGGATGACCAGTCACAGGATTCACATTTGGGCATCAGTTGTAGAGGTATTTCTGTACAAACTTAACTAGGAGTACATAGTGTGTGCTAACAAAAACATGGAACCTAGTGAAAGTGATTGGTTGGCCAACCACTTTATATGTGTCATGTACATCCAACCAAAGTTTTTCCCTGAGGTTAACTGTCAAATTTTTGCCCTTTTAACCTTTAGAGTTGTTCATCGCTTAAATCACACAGCTGTTTGCAATGGCAAAGGACAGGCCAGTGAACAATATCTGTTAGTTCATTTTGACATTTCTGATATATTTCCTATAGAATTTTAGCCCGAAAATGATGTATGCTACTGAAATGGTTGAAAGAATATCAGCAAAACATTTTAAAAATATTTTCTTACTGAATGATTTTTGTATGGAAAGAAATAGGAAGTTTTATTGGAATATGTTAATTTTACAATGTCAGAAACTGTAGCTTGAAACAATTTTTAAAATGAATTCCAAAGAATTTGTGACAACCTGATTTCAGTGTGTGCTTGGCAACTTCTGGAAATACAAATATTCACAAGTTGATGCAACAAAGACGCAGACAAGTTTTCAAGTACTGAAAGTATGCTAAAATACGTTATGGAACAAAATCATTTTCATTGCCTGGTTGAAGAAAGTTGTATTTCAGGCGGTATAGTAAATAGTGTGTGTATGTGATTTTTTTTTCCCATTTTATTTTTGAAATCCTTTTTTATATGGAGAAGTGGCAATTTTGCTGTAGACACTTTAAAAAAATGAAACTATTTATTAAGAGCATCAAAGTTAATAAAAACCAGAAAGTGACAGACTACTTTTTTTTTTTTTTTTGGGAGGGGGGCGACTACATTTATTGGAAATTAGGACTTAACACTTGAAGTACATGCCAACAGGCCTAGTGTATCAGTTTGTGTCCCAGCCATGCCATGACTGGCTCTGAAGTCCCACACTGTCAAGGTTGGAGTTCGCTCAGCCTCCATGGGAAGAATGGGGTCCTGCAACATCGCCCTCTAGTGGCCTGTCCCGGGCCATACACCTACTACAGGCGTGAACTGGACAGTGGACGACTTTGAGCTTCTCAGATGACATACGCGATGTGTGACAGAAACAAACAAGGGGCTGGGGGCGTTCCAATACTTAAAATTTCATGTCCTCCTCTCCTCCTTGCCCTGGAAATGTATCTATGTGTTCTCTGCTCTAAAAAGGCAGGAGACAAGATTTTGCTTCCTCCAAATGAAGGATACATCAAAGTATCCTACCGTGGAAGTCTTTTCTCATTTCTGGGTGGTATCATTGTGTTCATGACCAGTAAAAGACCATCCCACAGAATATTTTGGCTGAATAGATTGGCTTGGGTAATTGGGGAAGCAGTCAGAGTTACGGAGTAGAGGAGGACACAAGATTAAGTATTGGGACAAACCCACTGTGATTACTCGTTTATTGACTCCTCCTCCTGAACCACTGGGAGGAGCCGAGCCAGGCAGACCTTGCCTTTACTGTTTGAACTCCAGGGCTTTCAGGGGAAAAAAAAAATTCTTAACACACACACACAACCACACAAACACTAAATACCCAGGGCACTTTGCTGTATTAAACATTTATTTGTTGGAAAATGCATTATTTTGCAATTTTTTTTGTTTTTCATATTTTCACGTGAACATTGTTTTGATTTTATCTATTTCCTTTTCTTTTCAATTTGTTTTGTATTTAGTGTCACAAAAGACTTGAAATAGAAACATCTGATTTGATTAGACAGATATGGAAAAAAAATTATATATATAAGGGACAATACCCCAATACCTTACAAATTACCATGACAACCCACTGCCACAAGAACCCCCAAAAAAAAAAAAAAAAAAAAAACAACAAACATCCATTTGCATCTATTCCAGTTTCTCTTAAGCTTATTAATACCTTATGGATTTATTTCAATACAGACTGTATTTTGTGGACATCTTTCCTGCACACATTATGCACTCCCCTCTGATTGGCTCAAAACGACCCCATGTGATGCATTCAGGCGAATCAGAAACACTTGTCATTAAAGACTGGGAAATCACAAATCCCCCCACCCACCCACCAAAACATGCTTGCATGATTGGTTCATTCAACAAGGGTGTAGTGTATGAACCAATCAGGATGCATTGAGCTGATTCCAGAACAGCAGCTCACAGTTGGGGCATACAGCTCGTTTACATTGGTGAACGCCCGTAGGTATGACTTTGTGTGTGTGTAAGTTTATTTTTCTGGCCCTGAAATGGCACCCAGTCCAGGCGACCCCTGCCCTTTCCCCAGTGTGTTCTGGGATAGGCTCCAGCATCCATGCAGCCCTGGATGGGATGAAGAAGGTATAGATGGATGGATGGATGTTTCGCTGGGTGCTTGAATTAGGGACCAGTTTGAAGACGTGCGCACACAGGAAGCAATATTAGAGAGACTGTGTTCACACTCCAATGTTAATAGGAGCGATGTCACTCATGGATCCTTCAAACACTACCCCTGAAGAACACATCTTGTGCGAAATTAGGTGCTTTAGCCAGTTTCCGCCGCTGTAAACGAGCTCTTGGTAACAACAAAGTTGTGTAGTCCTGGCCACTCTTTCCAGAGCAGCAGCGATTGGAGAGCAAGGGCAGAGTCATCCAATGAGCCTCCAGTAACTCACAGACTTCGGCCAACCATCATGTTTTGAAGACAGCAAAAGCTTTCTGATTGGTTATGGTACACCAGTGATTGACAGCCAATTGTAACCCCGCCCAGTTTCCTGTGTCACAAATCATCATTGGCCTATTCTACAGTATGGCATGCTGCAAGCAGCCATCCCGGGGGAGGAGCCTATGGGGGAAACAACCAGGGGTCGCTCATCACCCCGGCAACCTCCTCTCTCACATGACATATTTAGAGGAACACATAAAAACAGCATTTACAATATATATATGTACATATATATATACACACGCACGCGCGCAGACACTCGCGTGAGCGCACACACACACACACACACACACACAAATACTTATGATCTGAATACTTACTCACTGCATTAGAAATATATCTGTTATGATCACATTGAGCAAAGTTAAATGTTTTTTTTTTTTTTTTTTTCCTGTAGTAGCATTCAGATTAACTGACATATACTGACCCTCCGATACGGACATGGGCTTCACTTGCACTGGGCCAGATGACACTACTGCGTCACATACCATGCTGGCAGAGACCTGTATGTGTCATTTTGGTGAATCAGATCTTCTACTTGCTGTATTTCAGCCAGTAATCACCACACAGAGTTTCATACATTTTCAGTGAGATTGGTTTAAAAAAAAAAAAAGACACAACACACAATAAAAATGCTTTTCTTTGGCCTCAGTCACGAAAACATTTCTAAAGCAATGAGAAAACTGTGGCAGGGAAGTACAGATGAGGGGTAATTCTGTCACAGCTTTTCACAGACATTCTCTTCATCTCCCCCCAGTCCCCACCCCCTTGCTCAGATTACAGAATTAGATGAAATAGATGGGGGGGGGGGGCATCCAAATCAGTTCCGCTCCCAAACATGTAGGATAACACGAAGGTTTGAAGAGTGATATTACAGGATGCTATCACGCTTGTTCCATGTTTTGCCAGGGAGAGAACCAGCTGTGCATTCTGCTGCATCACTGCCCAAATTTTATTTTGACTCCCCCGCCCCCGACAAGTAAGGGATCATCTTCATACTCCGGGTGTCACCCTCCCATGACACACCACTAACACATTCCAGTTCTATAACACTGTTCAATTCCCAACACTGACTCCCGTGGCATGGGTCAGTCCCTTAAACCCCGCCCCCCCCACCCCCCATCCCTGCCAATCATTCAATGTGTGAGTGTGTGTTTACACAGAGGTGTGCACCAAAACGCCCAGGTTTAAGCACGAGTGCTTTTGTTTCGCTTAGGGAATTTGACAGACATCCCCAAAAACCCCTCCTTCTCCCTGACCCTGCTCACACCTTCTCCCCATCTTAGAGTGAATGGAAGAGAATTAGGAAAGGGGGTGAATTTGGGGCACAGCGCCCACCCCACCTGGGTTTCCAAACACCACTCTGCTTTCTCATGGGGGATATTTGCAGCCCGGTCTGTCCCGGTTGACTCCAAGTCATATTAAGTGGATATCTCCCCAACTCCCAAACCGCTCCACTGTAAACATCTTCCCTTGTTTTAGTACAGTGGCATCGTACCTTACTTTCCCAGTCAGTCAGTCAGTCGGTCAAGTCAGGGTGTGTGTGTGTGTTTGCATGTGTGTGTGTGCATGTGACTGTACCCTTTGCCCCCCCCATCCCACGCCCCGGCACAACTCTCCTTCACACGCTCAGCAACCAGAAGAAAAAGAATATGGCCACAAACAGGAAGAGGGAGTCCTGCCAGTTGTTGCCGTTGTTGGGGTTACCGTTACCGTGGTGATCGCCAGCATAGTGCGGATCTGGGGAGGGAAGGCACAATTAGTACAAGCTCTGTGTGTGTGTGTGTGCGCATGTGTATGCTTTAGAGTGGGACTGCTTGTGTGTGTTTGACAGCGTGCAAGAGAAAGTGTGTTTGTGTGTGTGTATTAAGGAGGGAATACGTGTGTTTGAGGGTGTGAGCACGAGTGTGTTTGAGAGCATCCGTCTCTGTGTGCTTGCATGTGCTATCAGCATGTGTGTGTGTTGTCCTGGCAGCCAGCCCATTACCTGCTCTGTGAAAAGGATCGTTGGTGTTGAAGACTGTGGTGAAGAAGCCGAAAGGGAAAGCACCTATACCGAAGGACATGTGAAAACCAGTGTCCCCGAATCCCTGGAATGGCTTGGGGAGCAGAAAGAGAGAAAAAAAAAAACACAGTTTACATACTGGCCCCTCTGTCCCTGCAGTTTATTTACACCACTGTGTTTGCACATTGGCTGTAGTCTAGTGTTTACTTAGTTCAGCATGTCCACAGAAGTGTCTGGCTGACAGACTAATCACTCACCTACAACATGCACTATACATAGCTACTCTTGTGTACATGCAGCAAAATGCTATTACTGTATAAGGAGTGTGGGACAGCCAGGTTATGCTACAATGCTAACTGTGTAAACGCGTGTAGATGACAAATGCAGGTGTGACACAACATACAATGTAGCAGAGAATCAGAAGGCTAGTGCATGGCAGAAAGGCTTGCATGGCACAGGGATGGGTGTAGGCCACTTAAATGGATGGGAAGAAAAGTCTAGAAAAGGACCATAAAGGATGCAGAATTGGGGGCAGAACAGTAACAGGTGTACGCTGGGTGTAGTGCAGTCATGAGCGTAGAGCAGACACACAGCTGGTAAACACACACCCCTCTACTCTCTGGTTCCGTTCTCTGTCCTTGGGGCCGGGGTGGGGTCTTCAACCTGCAGCAGAACAGTAAATTCCCCACAGTCAGCGCCATGCCCCACCCTTGGATTTATAAACTTGACCCTCTCCTGAGCCTCACAGACAGGAGGTGTTCGAAAACTCAACAGTTAACCTTACACTGAACTAAACATTCCTCCGAATCTGAAAACACTCGGTTTTCACTCAATCCATTTGGCTCATTGTTGAATCATTGATCCGAATCTACATTCAACAGCGTGCTTATTAAAATTCCGAACACCCAGTAACCGAAACTTCCTTCTGTCGTTTTAAAAACAGTCAGTAATCTGCAGGGATTTCTTAGAGGTGTCTCCAGGGTTACAGTATTTCAAATGAAGCATCTGCAGCAGCTCATTCCAAGAATTCTCAGCGATGAGCATGTGCAGTTATGCGCACTTATCTGATTCACATTTGAATGAAACTGGCTCCTCAAGTTCTGCATTATGAAAACCATTCCTGTAATATCCTGGCCTCACTCCAATGACACATACACCCACACACTTACACATATTCACTCGTCCCCGCACATACTTCCATTCAAAACCACAAATGCTCTCTTAATCATGCCTATACACAGTTACTCACACACACATACACACACAGACACCCACACACACTCACACACACACACACACACACACACACTTACACATATTCACTCATCCCTACACGTACTTCCATTCAAAACCACAAATGCTCTCTTAATCATGCCTATACACAGTTACTCACACACACACACACACACACACACACACACACACACACACACACACACACACACACACACACACACACACACACACACACACACACACACACACTTACACATATTCACTCGTCCCCGCACATACTTCCATTCAAAACCACAAATGCTCTCTTAATCATGCCTATACACACACACACACACACACACACACACACACACACACACACACACACACACACACACACACACACACACACACACAGGCACACACAGGCACACACACACACACAGGCACACACACACACACAGGCACACACACAGGCACACACACACACACAGGCACACACACAGGCACACACACACTTACACATATTCACTCGTCCCCACACATACTTCCATTCAAAACCACAAATGCTCTCTTAATCATGCCTATACACAGTTACTCACACACACACACACACACACACACACAAACAGGCACACACACATATACACGCACACACGCATGCACACAAACAGGTGCGCACATACGTATACATGCACACAGTGCAGTGTACCTGGGGTCCTCTTGGCTGGAGTTCCCGCGGCCGTACAGGGGAATGACTTTCTCTCTGCTGATTCCTGCTTTACACACTGGGCACTGCTGTCTGCTGGGCCGTGTCTCCAACCACTGCGAGCGTTAGCATAGCTTCAGTTACTGACTCACCACTAATAACCACTGCAAGTGTTAGCATAGCTGTGGTTACCGTCTCACCACTAATAACCGCTGCAAGTGTTAGCATAGCTTCGTTTACTGACTCACCATTAACAACTACGGCAAGTGTTAGCATAGCTGTGGTTACCGTCTCACCACTAATAACCACTGCGAGTGTTAGCATAGCTTCGGTTACTGACTCTCCAATTACAACCACTGCAAGTGTTAGCATAGCTTCAGTTACTGACTCACCATTAACAACTACGGCAAGTGTTAGCATAGCTGTGGTTACCGTCTCACCACTAATAACCACTGCAAGTATTAGCATAGCTTCGTTTACTGACTCACCATTAACAACTATGGCAAGTGTTAGCATAGCTTTGTTTACTAACACACAGTGTTAGCATTGCTTCAGCTACTAACTCACCATCAACAAACAGTGTAATGTTAGCATAACATTGGATACCAAATCATCATTAACGTCTGATATAAACTTAATCTATGGAATCTACAGTGGAATCTGTGCAGTTCAATCCAAAGAGACAAAGAATAATGCATACTTACTTGATGGAGGCAAGGCCAGCTGTAAAAAAAAAAATGGAAGCAAATGTAAACAAACATTGTTATAATGTCAAAACACACCCTTCAAGGTGGTGTAATTCAGTAAATATGCAGTGCAGGTCGAGGCCGTCACGACTGATTAAACCATTAGCTCCATTGTGTGTTAAATTAGTTTTGCACAGCTATAATGCTACAACGAATGGGAAATACAATTAATTATTTGTGCGGCCAACAATACAACTGCTGCGTATGTCCTGTGTTTTAATACAGAGCGAGTTTCAGCCAGAGTGAAATGAGCCAGCACACACACACAGCCCTCCAGAGTATTTTGACTAGGGCATAACCCCTTAACGACACAGATATCTTCTCACAATCTGGAGAGGACAAAGAAAAGTCTCAATCCACGAAATTCACAACGAACGATTTATACAAACAATTTCTTATATTTTACATTATGATAAAATATAGGGCTGCCCCTTTTTGCCTTTCTTGAAACGTGATAGACTGCACTTTTTAAACTCCACCAGCTGCAACTTATGCGCTGTTAAGGAACCACTTTGGTATGACAACACATGACAAAACACATGACAGCGTGCGACACACTAAATTCCCCTGTGAAAGACAAAGATTAAGTGGAAGAATTTGAAAGTGAATCTTACGCATTTGATAGATGTACATTTCCATACCATTTCTGCTTATGACAAAACCAATCTCACCAATCAGCACGATCTGTACAAATCGGAATGTGCAATGATTCGTAAACTTGTACTAAATGTAAATGTTTGCGATGAACTTTTGGTGTTCAAAGTCAAGACTAGGTGGGAAAGCAACTGCCTTGAAACAAGGAAAGTCAGTTTCACCAAAATGATCACAACAAATTTCAGGCACACCGACTGATAAAACAAATATTTACACAGGCTGTAAAGCCATTTACACGTCACTGAGGGCAGAATTTCAATGGCGCTGCAGGCTGTATGTGAACTAGTTTCTTCAAATACTCACCACACTGAAAATTCATCATATCTTGTAAATTGTACATATAATGGTCTCACAGATGAATATTACATAAGTACAGCCAGGTGACTTCTGTTTATATTTACCACTGACATGGCAGCAAATTTCATGATCACAACTTCGTGCGACATGAGATTGTACACTACGGAAAGAACGATTTGCATGGTAAGACGGGATTATTTGAAGGAAATGGTAAAACATCTCCTTGCAATCCCCTGGAAGTACGGCTCTCTAAACATTTTGTTAAAGTATGCAGTATCAGGGAGCCGTGAACAAAAGACTGGGGCGACAGAGTGCAGCATTCAGAGGGTCAGAATATGCTGGTTGGCCTACATGGTTTGGTCCGTCTGTTCCAAAACCACTGACACATGCACCGGTCTACATCTATAGGAACAGTTACATTTCCATTTTGAAACATTGCACTGCACATTGAACAGTAAACGCCTATTTGACTCACCCCCATTTTTTTTTTTTTAGTTATATATTATATATTGCAAATGCTGTTGCACAACTACTCAAGTCCAATAAATGGCGTCCGTGAAAGTATGAGTAACACGGCCATAAGTAAGCTTAGTGACGTCCCCCTAAAATGACTCCCCGTGTGCTGTGACATATGTTTTTGCACACATTCCTGATGCCACGTAGCTGCAGCTAACCTGTTAGCAAAGTTGCTGAGCAAATGAAGGGATGTCACGTTTCCGGGTGGTTTGGCCAAGTACTGAGTAATCATCTCTATTTCCACTTTAAGGATTTTTTCTGCAGGTGAAATCAGGAGGTAAGTTTGGCTGGAGAGGAACTTCAACCAAACTGATGCTGTAGATACCATAGAAATACTATGATTGTGTGTCAAATTTTTGTGTAATGATTTGTAAAATGATTTTGTATGTCAAAACAAAGTTTCAAAATTCTTTCATGCAGGTCTGATGTGCCATTTAAACATTTTTTAGCACATGTCCCTCAAAAGATCGTCATGGGGATCGTTTGCGTTACCCGCGCACCGTTATCGTCAGTGACAGATCTGACTCATTGTACTCTCCTGCACAACTGTTTGTCTGTTCACAGTGTTCACTATTTTTAGGCAACACTGTCTTTAAAAAAAAAAAAAAAAGATGCAATAATTTATCAGCTGACAGTCTGTATTTCTCAGAAAGCACATGAACAAGGCGAGCCAGTTCTGTCTGTATCACTCACAACCCTGCTAAGAACCATCTATGGAGAAATGACAGCTCCTTTCATACCAGAACTGCACAGCGTGACACACACCAGACTCAGCTTCACCTGTTAAAAGAAATAAATGATAAAAGGCGGAGACAGAATATTTGCAAAATAAATTAGTTGCGTTCATACAATAAAACTTAAAGCCTATTTTGGAAAATTAGTAAAAGCAAAAAAAAAAAAAAAAAAAAAAAAAAAAAAACAGTGCTTGCACTTTTGGTTGAATGGAGGTGTAAGAGAAATCGCCTGTACCATTTTTCCTTATCAGCCAAGAGCCTCACCTGTGAGACTTCACCGCTGGGTTCTCTCTGCTCAACCTACGTCGAAATGTGTACAAGATTCGTATAGATCGCAACAGCAACTGTAAAATATGATCCCAGTCACTTCGGCACACTGCCAACTGGCAGAGAGAGGGCCAGCAGCCGGTTCACAAACCATGTCATGACCTGACATTAACTTCCACAACATGTAACTGCTAAAGACACGCCTTTTCATGAGGAAGGAAACAAAAGTGTTCATTTCAGCAGAGATTCATGATGCGTCATGTAAACTCTGAGATTTGGTTCACCTTCAGAAAACTGAAAGCACCAATCAGATCATTACGCTTGCCTGATTTTTTTTTTTTTTTTTTTAAATCTATCCAATACATATTTTACAGATGCTGTATCAAAGACTGAGCTATCAGTCACCCACTTCTTTCAACAAATGAAAAGGTTTTGCAAAATTCATGGATTGGTTTAGCTTGTAGTGATGCAGACAGTAGCTCCACCCAGCTGTAGTGCCATGAAACCTCTCATTAAATCTCTCATTACGAGCCTACTGGCTGGAACTGTGGTTGGAATGAAAACCAGCAGAAAAAATGGTCCTCCAGAATGAGGGCTGAGAACCACTATGCTAACCAGCTTGTGCTAAGATCCCCAATGACTCAAACTAGCATGTGCTGGGAATGCAATTTTTCATCCCTACTTACAGACCAATTACCAGAGCATATGGCCAGCCACAGCAATATAATGTAGCCACTGATCCAGTTATGCAACCAAGCACGCTGTTCACCTGCAGCACGGCAGCAGAGTATAGTCATCCAAGCACTATTTAAGGGTTCGGAATGGCACAAAGCAGGACCTGGCTTTTGCATATCTGGATCTGCTTAAATACTTTAGCCAAGAACTGCCACTCCAGACCAGTTCTAAAAGGATGACATATCGGAGGTATAATTTTCTGTGACAAGACTTCAGAGGTATGGCCTTCAAATGCGCCTTCATATCACAGCTACCTTCCATCACTGCCAAGGGACAAGAGGACGGTTCCTGAATTAACTAACTGCTATGGAAAGGTCAGGATCACTCCCTGTTTTATTTTAACTACAAGAAGAAAAACGTTATTATTATTTTAACCCAGAAGACGGACCATTACAGAAAGCTGCATGCAGATGTTTCGGGAGAGAAGTATCCACAAACAGCCTTAAATCACAAGTATCCTTCAGAAGCAATGCAGACGCACAACCGAGGACGCTTTCCTCAGGCGTTCTCTGGTCGCCATCATCAGTTCTTCTGACCCCAATCCCACTTCTGGCCTTAATCTCACACTGACCCTAGAACACTGTGTTAGAACATGTAACACCGTGAATCAGAAACCTAAACACAGGCTGGCACATTAGGATAGACAATGAGGGAACACACACTGGCTTCACACAAGGACACAGTCCAAGAATTTTCACACTACAACAGTGCAAACTGCATCTGAAGTCTAGATGGCGTCAATACTCTGGTTAGGTTGCAGGTGAAAGTCTCGGTTTATTTCACAGCTCCACTACAGTCGCTAAAATGCATGTAACCAGACATTAGCATGATTAGAACAGTTTCGCACACTCAGTGTAGCGGTAACAATCCGAGATGTAAGTTATTGATCACTGTCTTCGGGGTCGCCTGCCATGTAACTCGACCAACGCTGATCTTTCACACTGGAACAGCTAACACAAGGTAACTAGTTAGTGTCACATGATTGGAGTGTAAATCTAGCCATCAATCCGAAACTTATGTAACTGTGAAAATGCAACGGCAACTGATCTCAGACGCACACACTGAGCAGTTAAACAAAAAAAGTGAACTGGTCACACAGGATGTCACCGGTTAGCCAAAATGAGTGCAATCATAGACACGGGGCAGCGCAGTTAACAAGCAAGTTAAACCCCGTAACCTAATCAGGCTAGGTTTGTCGATGCTAGCTGAGCGAGAAATAGTTTTTACTTCGGTTGCTGTGAATAATTACCACTTTCTCGATGATCTACTAAAGCTAGCTGGCTAACTACCTTTCCATTATCTAATGCGAAAGTCATACGGAAAGTCAACTCAAAGCAATTCCAAAACCCTTAGCTTTAGACAACAAATTAAGCCAGGGTTAGCCACAGACGCCGACTTTACGCTTCACCAGCTGTTCAATACCTAGCTAATCATTAGCCAGCTACGTGTCATAAATGTCACACTAGGCAACGTTAACTAGCTGGGTAGTTGAGCAACGCCAGTTAGCTAATGCTAGCTAGTTACAGCACTCCTCCTTGAATACTTACGAACCCAAGCCAGTCCTGAATCCGCTCACCGATGTCATTATCCATTTTACAACTCGGCTAGTTACCAAGCATGCTAAGAAATGCGAGCTATTGATCACAGCAGCTGGTTAGCCTTCTACATAGATGTCAAGATAATAATGCCAGGAAGGCAATTAGCCTAGCAAGTGGAGTTAGATAGGTAGGTATCTAGCAGCACAAACAAGTTTATCTTTATACAATATGGATTTAGCAAGCTAGCGCTAGTTAGCTAATGGTCTGAAGTATCGACACTTACCAGAACAGGTGTCCACACAGACTGATGACAGCGTCCCTCGCTGTGTCCAGGCAGATGTTACACTCAAACGTCGCCCTATCTCGCTCCCGTTCCCTCTCACCGCCGCTACCACCGGCACCGCCCCGGTCGTTGCTGTTCTCCCCGGCCGGGAATCCACCTCTGCTGGCAGGGCCGCCGTCACTCGAGGATCGGGGATCCGCGGCCTCCATATTTGTTTACGGAAAAAAGTGAAAACTCTCCACCAGACAGTGCACCGCCCCTACGACTTATGTGATTGTGTACCTGTCCTCTGCGGCTTCCGTTTCCGCGAGCCAAGGGGGAGGGTGCTAGTAGAGCAGGAGATTTCTGGCGCTGTGACTGGGCAACACTAAACCACCAGAAGGCAGTTTTGTTTCTGATTGGTGTAAACAGATGTCAATCTTCATTATTTCATCCTGGATATTTTAACCAAATTAAGCGACGTGATTATGCCATTTTGTCAGGTATTTATGTGAAAAAGGACGGTGGCGGGACAAAGTCATCTAGTTATACAAAATGTGGATTATTAACATTCAGGTTTTAGTAAAAGTACCTATTGATGATTGTACTGTCAAAAGATTGGCTTCACAATGGAGATGTTTTTAATGAGGAAAACATGTGCTGTGTGTGTGGTTGGCAAATAACCCAAAAGGCATTACCTTGTTGATATTTGACTGAAGCCAATTTATCATCGAAAGATAAACATTATTTCTTAATAATAGGCATTCTCTGTTAACAACAAGCAATGGCCAATACCAGAAGTATGCTATTGAAAAGGGAGATTGTGTAACGAGAACTCCCACCTTTCCATCTTTAAGTTAGTGCGAGGTGACCACCATGATCGATCATTTTATATCTATTTATTCACCTTATACAGAGAATGAATGGTTGAGATGATGCAGCAGGGAATTATAATCGAAAGGGAAAATATAAGATTGTGTTTAATCATACAGGGGTCAGGGAGTATTCATTTTTCACTGAACGGTGACGTTCATGTGCATTGTATATATTTGCCACAAGATGGCAGCATATAGTTGCTATAAAACAGACTCAATTGCATTTCTCGGGACTGCATCCAATAAGTGTATGAGGTGACGTACTTGCATTTCATATGTGGTGAGAATATTAACAATAGCAGTGCACTCAATCTCCCATCAGCATTTATATAAATATTTTTTTAATTACAAATAAACCATTGGTCAGTTACTACCTCAGACTAATCTTGTGATCTTGTGTAGGTAGGGCTCCAACTGAGGTAGAATTTCAGAGAATTTTCAAGACAGTATGTCAGCGATTTTATGTCTGGAATCCAGACTGTACTGTAGTCTGCGATGCTTCTGCTGTAGGTTATATGGCTAGCTCATCCCTGATCCCTGAGCTGATCCATATCATATGAAATTCTGTGGGTCTCCCACTTTTCCCCCCCAGGTTTTACATCTCACATATGCAACCAATTTAGTTAATTTTTAGTGCTTTTTCCAAGAACTTCTCCTTTTTTCCTGGAGTGGCACCCAAGACACAAAAATGTTTTGGATTGATTGATGTGGAATTAATATTCTAAAATAACATAAATGAGTGACAAACACGCAGAACAATGAAAAATCTATGAAATTAAAAATAAATCTGGATTTATTGATCAATTAAATCATGACATTTTATTACATCATCAGGTAATAAAACTCAATGTTAGTAAGGTTTTTTATCCTCTATTACAATTCTGACAGTTCAAACTACCCAAAGGAGACAGAAAGGCAAATATATCAAAAGCACATCCTTCACATTACAGAAAACAGGGGAACCTCGATGTATTATGTACATATGAGCGAATAAAAAGTATCAATTTTATTACTTCATCAAAAAAAGTAATAAAATGATCACCAAGTGCATCAGTTACAAAAGCTTCAAGGTAGAAGATATCTTACTCTTCAGAACTTAAAAATTACAGCCTCACAGTTTACGCTAAAAGTAAAGTACATCTCAAAATTACTTTTTTTATCCAAAGCGACTTACAGTTGGGCCAATCCCCCTTGGGCCAAACTGTGATGGTGATCTGGCTGTGGCTAGACTGGGAGCCTGAATCAACCATGAGGGTCCCAGTCATGCACCTTAGCCACGAGACTTCCATTGATTAAAAAAATACGTAAAATGACAACCATAATTATGAACAGGAGCATGTCTTAGCGAGGTAAGCAAGGGGTAGCAGCAACATTGCTGCCTTACATCCATACCCTTCTTAACCCTTTCTTGGTTAATAGCTTTTAGTTTATTTAAAATTTACTCATATTAAGTACAAGCTTTTTGCCTCTTGTATCCTTGGTTTTTGAGAGCTTTGGCTCACTCTGAAAATCAGTATATTTATGGGGTGTTTTCTTCACTCCTTACAAGAGAATTTACATTTTATTTACTCAGCTTTTATTTATACGCGGGGCAAGAGCAGACACGCTTACCCATCCTCATACCAAAAGAGCACCATTCAGACAATCTTTACGCCCTGAAGTGCTGTCCTATTATTTTTTCTCTTACACTCCTTTAGCCATTTAAAACATTTTAAAATGGACATTACAAATAAAATCGAGCAGCTAGTTAACTGTCAGAAAGCTTGCTGAATTATTTCATATAATATAAATACGTGTTGTATCCACCCTTTTTTTCCCCCTCATTCTAATGTTACAAAAGTATTGCTATATGTTTCAGGACAGGATCTTAAGCATCTTGCAGGTGTACCTTCAGTATTTAAAAAAATCACAATAAAAGAAAATTCAATTAAAAAAGCACAATGAAAGAAAATTCAATTCAGCAGTTATGGACTTTCCACAGGTTCATAACCCCACCATTGGGCATGGGGGGGGATGGAATTCCCCAACTCCAAGGAAACGTTCAAACAGCAGTATGTGATGAGTGACAGAAGAAAGAAGGTAACATCTGAAGCCTGTTGATGTATGTGTTGAAGTTCTTGTTTTGGATCATCCTACCTGAGGAAAGAGTGTGAGAAGAGAAAAACAACACCGTTAACAATTTAAATAAAGGTTTTTTATAAAGGCTTAAAGAGGTTATGAAGGTAAACGGCAGTACTTCTGACCAGAAATGAGCTGAAGACTCACCATACTGATCCATCGCCGCATTACCAGCTCAATTACACCGTCTCCACTGACTGGCCTGAAGAGGAGAATCAGGTCAATCAACGGAGTGCACTGATAATTACCGTTTATTTACAGAATAGATACCCTCATTGAGAACAGAAAACTGTGCTTTGATTATAAACCAAAATAACCGATCTGACCTAAATTACTTTGTTTGTGAGACTTGCAGACTAAATTGGCAATTTTTGACTTAAACTTGAAACTAGGCGGAGTGTTTCCGACTCACCGTTCGCAGGCGCTCCATTGTTAGTCTGCACAGTCGGCAGCAGAGGAGCGTTCGGTCCATTTGCAATGCCTTATGACAAGAGCAAAGTGGTGTTAAAGATCAACAGCAGCAGTGTGGAGCAGTGGGCAGAGCAGCAGTGTGGGGCAGTGGTCAGAGCAGCAGTGGTAGTAGTCATGCAGTCGTATGAGTGCCTACTATATTTGGAAGCATATATGTGAGCAGTGGTTGGTGTGGAGCAGTGGTCAGAGCAGCAGTGTGGAGCAGTGGTCAGAGCAGTATAGAATACTACTTACACCGATCTTATCTAAATTGCTTTATGTTTGTGAGACTTGCAGACACACTGCATAGATCAAATGACTCATTACATTACTGCATTACTTACATTACTGTCATTTAGCTGACACTTTTATCCAAAGCGACTTACAGTTGATTAGACTAACCAAGGGCCAATCCCACCGGGGAGCTATGTGGGGTTAAGGGCCTTGCTCAAGGGCCCAACAGCAATGGTGTTCTTGCTGAGGCTGGGCTGGACTTGAACTGCCAACCTCAGGGGTCCCAGTCATGTACCTTAGCCACTAGGCTAAAGGCTGCCCCATTACCTTTAAGATTTTCATTGGAGGACCCAGATGAATTGCTTCCATGTCCTGAAAGAAAAGAAAGTGCCTTTCAATCTCCTGCAACTCTTATTTGAAGAAATAATTTCATATTAGTTCTTGCATTTTCATTCCCACTACAGTGATGCAAAGGCTGCCATTATTACCTGAGTCTTCAGATTTGTTGGACGCAGTCTCATCTGTCACTTCCACTGTCAAATAAAAAACATGTTAGGGCTGTGCTTGGAAGTAGTTAAAATGAGCTCTGGATGAAACTGCAGTGAATGCAGCAGGGGTGAGATTAATGATACAACAGCACACCATACACAAAAGCTTGGAGTCCTTGTTCCATGGCCATATTTGAACAAAGAAATCCGAGCTGAAAAAAAAAACGATTACATACTTTGTCTACACTAAATCTGATATTCCAACTCCACGCAACCCAAAGACATTCATTTCCTACAGATAAGAGAATGACAACGTTGAATTCTGAAGATACTGTCAAGAGCAGTGCATATCTTAAATTGAACACCATGCTTTCAATAAATAAGTGAATAAATGTTTATAAATTGATTTGTAATGGCATACATACATAATACGGCCATTTCACTCAATCAAAACCGTCCTTGAATCAGTGGTTATAACCACAAGGTATACATTTTTATTTAAGTGTTCAATTAAGCTTGAAGAAAACCTGAGTACTGTACTGTAAATCACTTTTTCAAACCAATTTGTTCATGATGGATTTAACCTGATTGGGTCAATGAGTGCCCTGCAGGGAGGGCGAACAACCTTCAGTAATATTTCACTCCACACTTTAAGGGACAGACTAGGGGCGAGCAAGGGGCACTGAATTAAGTGTAAATCCTGAGTGAGGCGTCATGACTTCGCTCCACCAGTAGGGGGGTATTAAGGCTAAGGCTAAGATTCATGGTCACTGCAGTCTGATCCTGTTCCTTTTGCTTTGAGGGAGGTCTCTGTCCATTCACATGGCTAAAAGGTATTGGCTTTACGTTTTCCAATCTATCTGCATCTGGGCAGAAATACGGTGCACAATTTACTCTCTGGGCTGTCAGAATTTGGAATGTTCCAAAGTTCTTAACCTCAATTCCCAACATGTTTGGGGGAAATTTACAACAAAAACAATCATCCTGTCCCTTTGCAACACCTTATGACAAGAGCAAAGTGGTGTTAGAGATCAACAGCAGCAGCATGACAGGTCAGAGCAGCAGTGTGGAGCAGTGGTCAGAACAGCAGTGTGGGGAAGTGGGCAGAGCAGCAGTGTGGAGCAGTGGTCAGAGCAGCAGTGTGGAGCAGTGGTCAGTGTGGAGCAGCGGCCAGAGCAGTGGTCAGTGTGGAGCAGTGGTCAGAGCAGCAGTGTGGGGCAGTGGTCAGTGTGGAGCAGCGGCCAGAGCAGTGGTCAGTGTGGAGCAGTGCTCTCCATCTTAAAGACACTTTTCCAGTATGCAGCAGTGCATTGTGGTCTAGTACTGCACCCCAAATCCCCAAACTGTAATCTCTAAATAAACCTCTACTGCAGTTCTCAACCCCAGTCCGACAGAGACTCGGGGATTTCTGGAGTATGCTGTTACTCAGCCCTTAACTCATTAATTAAAGCAGTTTGTAACACAGTTTACTCATCTCACCCTCTTTCCTGTGTCTAAACTGGCTGCCGATTTTTACGTTAAAACAAAAACCTGCGTGCCCTTCAGCCTACCATGAACATGGATATGACTGCCCTTCTATGTGCGACCACTGGGGCTGATGTCCGTGATCCAGTAACCATTTTACACTGTACATGCTAAAGAGGAAGTGAGATCATCAGGGAAGAGACCTTTCTCACTGAGGAACTAATGTAGTGATGGCCCGACGAAGCCTGGCTGACTAAAACCGGCCCACTCTGCCCCTGTGGAACAGTCAATAAACATGAAGACAAATTTACCCCAGTCTTTCTTAACTGGCTCCGTCAGGGCCCGGTGATTAACCCGGCAGCTGTATCTTGCTTTGTCAGATGCCCCGATCGTCAGCGTTTTCATCAGCTGGTGCGTCCCGTCACCGTTGGGTCTCACCCCGGAAGAGGTGACTCCATTGCTTTCGGTCAAAGGTACGTCATTCTGGAGGATATCCATTTCAATATCCTTGGGGTAGAATCCGGTAGCAAAACACACCAATCTGCGGGAGTCAGGCTGAGGTGATTTCCGTGCAAAGATGATAACCTCAGGAGGTTCTGACACAAGAGAATGAGAGAGAAACAGCTGTCAGCACAGGTCCTGATGACGCAAAACACACTAAATAGTCAGGAGAGTGTATGCTAGCAGAAGAAAAATCTTAAACCTCACGGTAAATTCACGCAAGCTGTTTTTCTTTTCTACTATCGGGGCCTGAAGCTGTCTTTGTCACTGCAAGCCCTCCCATAGCGGTTGTAGCTAAGCAACACGATCTAGCTTGGTGTTTGCACATCTGTGTTAATGCAGCTATTGACTGTCACCCTGATTTGTTACTACCTACGGATACGAAAATTCCTATTTTAACTTTACGTACATTTCAAAAGTACCCATTTAGCTTGATGAGCTATTTCGTCTCATATGTGGTCAGAGCAGCAGTTGTGGAGCAGTGGTCAGAGCAGCAGTGAGGGGCAGTGGTTAGTGTGGGGCAGTGGTCAGAGCAGCAGTGTGCAGCAGTGGTCAGTGTGGAGCAGCGGTCAGAGCAGCAGTGTGGAGCAGGGGTCAGTGTCGAGTAGTGGTCAGAGAAGTGGTCAGTGTGGAGCAGTGGTCAGAGCAGCAGTGTGGAGCAGGGGTCAGTGTCGAGTAGTGGTCAGAGCAGTGGTCAGTGTGGAGCAGTGGTCAGAGCAGCAGTGTGGAGCAGTGGTCAGAGCAGCAGTTGTGGAGCAGTGGTCAGAGCAGCAGTGTGCAGCAGTGGTCAGTGTGGAGCAGCGGTCAGAGCAGCAGTGTGACACAGTGGTCAGAGCAGCAGTGTGGAGCAGCGGTCAGAGCAGCAGTGTGGAGCAGTGGTCAGAGCAGCAGTGTGGAGCAGTGGTCAGTGTGGAGCAGCGGTCAGAGCAGCAGTGTGGAGCAGTGGTCAGTGTGGAGCAGCGGCCAGAGCAGTGGTCAGTGTGGAGCAGCGGCCAGAGCAGCAGTGTGGGGCAGTGGTCAGTGTGGAGCAGCGGCCAGAGCAGCAGTGTGGAGCAGCGGTCAGAGCAGCAGTGTGGAGCAGTGGTCAGTGTGGAGCAGCGGTCAGAGCAGCAGTGTGGAGCAGTGGTCAGTGTGGAGCAGCGGCTGGAGCAGTGGTCAGTGTGGAGCAGCGGCAGAGCAGAGCAGTGGTCAGTGTAGAGCAGCGGTCAGAGCAGCAGTGTGGGGCAGTGGTCAGTGTGGAGCAGCGGTCAGAGCAGCAGTGTGGGGCAGTGGTCAGTGTGGAGCAGGGGTCAGTGTCGAGTAGTGGTCAGAGCAGTGGTCAGTGTGGAGCAGTGGTCAGAGCAGCAGTGTGGGGCAGTGGTCAGAGCAGCAGTGTGCAGCAGTGGTCAGTGTGGAGCAGCGGTCAGAGCAGCAGTGTGGAGCAGTGGTCAGAGCAGCAGTGTGGAGCAGCGGTCAGAGCAGCAGTGTGGAGCAGTGGTCAGTGTGGAGCAGCTTCAGATTTGTTGGACGCAGTCTCATCTGTCACTTCCACTGTCAAATAAAAAACATGTTAGGGCTGTGCTTGGAAGTAGTTAAAATGAGCTCTGGATGAAACTGCAGTGAATGCAGCAGGGGTGAGATTAATGATACAACAGCACACCATACACAAAAGCTTGGAGTCCTTGTTCCATGGCCATATTTGAACAAAGAAATCCGAGCTGAAAAAAAAACGATTACATACTTTGTCTACACTAAATCTGATATTCCAACTCCACGCAACCCAAAGACATTCATTTCCTACAGATAAGAGAATGACAACGTTGAATTCTGAAGATACTGTCAAGAGCAGTGCATATCTTAAATTGAACACCATGCTTTCAATAAATAAGTGAATAAATGTTTATAAATTGATTTGTAATGGCATACATACATAATACGGCCATTTCACTCAATCAAAACCGTCCTTGAATCAGTGGTTATAACCACAAGGTATACATTTTTCATTTAAGTGTTCAATTAAGCTTGAAGAAAACCTGAGTACTGTACTGTAAATCACTTTTTCAAACCAATTTGTTCATGATGGATTTAACCTGATTGGGTCAATGAGTGCCCTGCAGGGAGGGCGAACAACCTTCAGTAATATTTCACTCCACACTTTAAGGGACAGACTAGGGGCGAGCAAGGGGCACTGAATTAAGTGTAAATCCTGAGTGAGGCGTCATGACTTCGCTCCACCAGTAGGGGGGTATTAAGGCTAAGGCTAAGATTCATGGTCACTGCAGTCTGATCCTGTTCCTTTTGCTTTGAGGGAGGTCTCTGTCCATTCACATGGCTAAAAGGTATTGGCTTTACGTTTTCCAATCTATCTGCATCTGGGCAGAAATACGGTGCACAATTTACTCTCTGGGCTGTCAGAATTTGGAATGTTCCAAAGTTCTTAACCTCAATTCCCAACATGTTTGGGGGAAATTTACAACAACTACACTTCCCAGGGTTCTTTCAGAGGAACAAACCACAATTGGCTGTACAAGTAACAACACATATTCATGATTTAACTAATACGCATGATTCAAGCTGAGCCATGGCAACTCACCGTTCGCAGGCGCTCCATTGTTAGTCTGCACAGTCGGCAGCAGAGGAGCGTTCGGTCCATTTGCAATGCCTTATGACAAGAGCAAAGTGGTGTTAAAGATCAACAGCAGCAGTGTGGGGCAGTGGGCAGAGCAGCAGTGTGGGGCAGTGGTCAGAGCAGCAGTGGTAGTAGTCATGCAGTCGTATGAGTGCCTACTATATTTGGAAGCATATATGTGAGCAGTGGTTGGTGTGGAGCAGTGGTCAGAGCAGCAGTGTGGAGCAGTGGTCAGTGTGGAGCAGTGGTTGGTGAGGAGCAGTGGTCAGGTAATGGTATTAGTCAGTATGTGTTTCCAACTCACCGTTCTGAAGCCCTCCATTGCTAGTGTGTCGCTTCAGCAGCAGACCTATGGAGCAGTGACAGGTGTTAGGGATCTAGTTTACATCTCTACAGGCTGGCCACATGATTAAATCATTTTTGTTTTATTTCATTTTTGGGAAGTTAGTCATTCATTGCACTTGTAAAATATAGAATAAACATAGATGCATTAAAAATTACAAAATGTCCACTTATCTCACCTCTGAGTTTATCACGGAAGACATAAGCCAAACACCCAGCAACGGCAGCCGCCAAGAGGAGACCAATGGGGATCCCAACGGCCACACCAATACCCAAAGTTGAAGCGCAGTTGCAGCATGTTCCATCTGCAGCACAAAAAGGGTGTTAATGATCCATCACAGGCCTTTCAGAAGCAAAAGAGAGTTCCTGGCACGGCTGGCTGTGACTCTCCATCTTAAAGACACTTTTCCAGTATGCAGCAGTGCATTGTGGTCTAGTACTGCACCCCAAATCCCCAAACTGTAATCTCTAAATAAACCTCTACTGCAGTTCTCAACCCCAGTCCGACAGAGACTCGGGGATTTCTGGAGTATGCTGTTACTCAGCCCTTAACTCATTAATTAAAGCAGTTTGTAACACAGTTTACTCATCTCACCCTCTTTCCTGTGTCTAAACTGGCTGACGATTTTTACGTTAAAACAAAAACCTGCGTGCCCCTTCAGCCTACCATGAACATGGATATGACGCCCTTCTATGTGCGACCACTGGGGCTGATGTCCGTGATCCAGTAACCATTTTACACTGTACATGCTAAAGAGGAAGTGAGATCATCTCAGGGAAGAGACCTTTCTCACTGAGGAACTAATGTAGTGATGGCCCGACGAAGCCTGGCTGACTAAAACCGGCCCACTCTGCCCCTGTGGAACAGTCAATAAACATGAAGACAAATTTACCCCAGTCTTTCTTAACTGGCTCCTTCAGGGCCCGGTGATTAACCCGGCAGCTGTATCTTGCTTTGTCAGATGCCCCGATCGTCAGCGTTTTCATCAGCTGGTGTGTCCCATCACCGTTGGGTCTCACCCCGGAAGAGGTGACTCCATTGCTTTCGGTCAAAGGTACGTCATTCTGGAGGATAACCATTTCAATTTCTTTGGGGTAGAATCCGGTAGCAAAACACACCAAATCGCGGGAGTCAGGCTGAGGCGATTTCCGTGCAAAGATGGTGACCTCAGGAGGTGCTGACACAAGAGAATGAGAGAGAAACATCTGTTCAGCACAGGTTCTGATGACGCAAAACACACTAAATAGTCAGGGGAGTGTATGCTAGCAGAAAAAAAATCTTAAACCTCACGGTAAATTCACGCAAGCTGTTTTTCTTTTCTACTATCGGGGCCTGAAGCTGCCAGTGTCACTGCAAGCCCTTCCCATAGCGGCTGTAGCTAAGCAACATGATCTAGCTTGGTGTTTGCTCATCTGTGTTAATGCAGCTATTGACTCTCACCCTGCTTCGTTACTACCTACGGATACGAAAATTATATTTTAACTTCACGTAAATTTCAAAAGTACCCATTTAGCTTGATAAGCTATTTCGTCTCATTTATTGATACAGTAGAAGTGCAAAGGCCTAATGTTTTCTAACCAACCTAAATTGAACCTTTATCTGAACAAACCTCAATTCAATTAGGTACAGTTCAAATTGGGAATTACAAATTTAAAGGTGTTTTCATTGATGCTCGTCCCAATCTGTTGTAGCTACTGCTTTTAATTTAAAACTCTTTAAGTCAACTGAGGGTAATTAATCTCCTGGCAGAGAATTCTTTTCAGAGCCATGATTGTGAAGGACATTTTTCTTAAGGTTTTTTATAATTGAACCCCAAATATATTACTGTGACGTAAGTACGCTTAACCATCTTTGACATTTCAGTCGGTTGTGAATTAGGATACACTAAATGCAGATTTATAATCAAGCGTGGAGCGGCCTTCCACAGCTAGGCATCCAGGCTTTTGGATTTTAACTGATCTTGCCTCAGCTATTTCTCAGCCAAATGGCTGCATGGTACTTACAAGCCTGTCGGAGCTGCGCTTCTGAGTAAGTCAGAAATTTTTCGAGCCATTCCACGCACTCCCTCTCCAGGTAGCCCTTGGTGTACTGGTTGAGAATATCGACGCTGTCCCACTTTGTCTTTGTGAGTTTAGCTTCGGTTACCGGGGCCACCCACTGCATGTCCGCATCGTTGAAGGAGAGGAAGTCATTGCCATCATAACCATACTGGTCAAAGCCCTTCACAAATTTTGTTTCACCGTCTGGTGTTTTTTCAATTGTGCAGCCGTGCATCCACTGCAGAATGTGGACATCTAAGACAAGGAAGAGAGTAAACATTAGTTCAGCTTTTTAAAAAATAGTTTATTAAATATGTAATATATAGTATATATATATATATATATATATATATATAGTTGTTTCAGCTGTAGATGAAGAATTCTGCTGTAGATGAAGATGAAATGAAAAACTAAAGTGGGAATGTCAATTTAACCTAAATTGACAAAAGCATTTTACAGCAGAGGATTATATATAATCTCCCATTTAGAGAGCCCAGCACAGGACTCACCTGAGTCGTTCTGCCGCATGCGGTCCATCAGAATTTTGACGTTAACATTGAACCACTCCTCCTTGCTTTTGCGGGACTGGGTGCCTTTATCCCAGTAATCCTGCGGCAAGTTTTCTGCCATCCATCCCTGCGTGGGCTTCTTCACCTTTTCGTAGCTGTTGTAGTAGTCGATCCCGCGGTCGTCCAGAATGCCCATGGCAGTAAACTTATAGACGTCTGGAACTTCAATTGCCTTTGAGAGGGAGGTGTAGATGTACTGCAGAGTGTGGATCTCTGGTGGACAGAAAGAGAGGATATGAGGGCTAAATAACATGCCTTAGCCAACTCAAAAACGTACCCATTTATAACTCCCTGTTCTTCCCAGGCATAAACATTTTATAGATATTATACTTCTCCATACTACCTACACATGTAAATTAACTCTGGAATTCTGTATTTCACTATTTCACCTGTAGCTCACTTTGCACTGCAGTGCCAGTGTTGTAATCATTTTGACAAAGATGATGACAAAAGCAACAGAGACACAACCAATGACCAACAAAATGGCAAAAACATCAGGACCAACAACACAACAAAATGCAGCTAGCTGGCAGCTGTCACAATGTTGTCATAATTTTACTAACAGGCTACCTCAATAACAAGATTTCCTCCCTCATTTGAGCTTCAAGTGTAAACAAAGAATCACATCTACTTTTACTGGCATAACCCCCAACAACCCTTCTCTAATATGAAGTATATGGACCTGTGCTCTGTAAATGGCAACAGTGTAACCCAGGTCTGTGGTCTGGTATAACTGTACAGGTCAAAATAGCACACCGTAATCAGGGTTACACCTGGTAGTTTGTTGTGACTGGAATAAAACAAAACCAACACAATCATAAAAATAAGCGCAGCTACACTGATAACAGCAACAAAACCAATAACATCAAATATTATACTGAAAAAAAACCAGCCGCAACAGTTGTCTGACAACCAAGTAGAAATCAGTTACCATAAGTGCTTTTATAAAACAGTGTGTTAGCAAATTCTGCCACTCGGTTGCTCTGGAACACACCTGAAAACATATGCCAGGGAAAAATTTTTCTACAGAATACTTCAAGATTTTTTTGGTTTGTTCCACAAGCCTTACCTGATGTAAAAAAAATCTAGATCTATTTATTTTACAGCTGTAATTAATTGTATAAGAGTCAATTCAAAGCACTGCACCCATTATTCTGTCTACTACCAGAATGATAATGTTTATCAGGGACAGCTACATATGCAGAAAGTACCAAACCACAGGTCTGTGGTCTTTTTTTTGCATCGCTGAATGTGTGCACTTGTTTTGACCTTCACACAGAGGTATGAAGCTGTGAAACAGAAGTTCAAAGTTGTGACTATGAACATGAAATGCACTCAGACCGAAAATATACCTGGAGTTTATTTTTCAACCCTGAGAGCAGAAGCATCTCGCCACTATAATTCCACCTAACTAATAGCCTCCTAGCTAGCCAGTTTTGTTGAGGGTGACTCACTGATATGCACACTAAATGCTCCTCAATTAGGATTCAAAACTGCAACCTCCCATACACAAACTTGAGCCCCGACAACCACCGATCTCTGCATCACAACTGCATAGTCGCACATTGTACTGAAGCTCCACGTGTTCATGAATTTCCAACCATCATGTTCATTGTACTTCTTTCATGTTCATTTATATTTATTATATTTTTCTCTTTTGTGTAATCTTGAGGTTTTAAGCCTCCAATTTGAGATTATTATTACACCGTTTAAGTTTTATTTGTGTTTTAAGGATTTGTGAAGTCTCTTAAATGTAATTCCAAACAAGATTTGTTTTTAAAAAATTTAACCCCCTGGTAAAGCAAATGTCTCTGTTAAGCTCTGCAAACACCCTGATAAATGATTTGTGTAGGACAATAAAAAGAAGTTCACTGCTCACAGTAAACCGATTTAAGATCTCAAATATCACCAGCACTATAACAGCATCATAAATTTCTCAAAAAACAATACACAACGATATGCTAGTTTGATGCTGTTTAATAACTTGAACCTTGAGCATTACCATGTGTACAGCCAGCGAGTGAACTATGGACGCAGCAAGTTATTTGCCTGGGACTAAAGACAATTTGCCACGTAAAACTATAAAACAATCCTGCTGCCGGGCACTGTTAATCTGATAACAATTTCAAGATACAAGACTCACAGTCTAAAGTCCTTCAAGCACACCTTAATCAACTGATATGTCATACAAGTACTGAAATAACAGGCTGACTTAGAATGAAATCTAGGGAGAGCACTTACGCATTTCTTATTTGAATTAGGCCAACAAGCACGCAAACACCTGGATATTCCGTATTGTTGGATTTCCGCCATTCTACTCAATATTCTCGTTATTCTATGTGAGAGCGAAATCAGCGTGTTCTTTTAATGAAGCGACAGGAGAAGATATTCGGTCGCCAATCTCTTTGTTTATTAAGCAGTAAGTGAATAAAGCATACAGAGCTCTGACTCGAGAACTTCCTGACCCTGACAATCAACAGAATGTGTCAGTTCGTGAAGTCTGACTTGCTAGATTTCCCTGACCCGGTATTTATAATGCAGAACATGGTATTGTTTCCTGGTGAGTTGCTTCCTTTCTAAGTGGCTCCTTCGAAGTGGCCCATAAATCTGACTCCCTCTACTTACACTGTAGTTACCAGGCAGTTTCTTTTGTGAGATGCAGTGGCTACTATCTTATATTAAAGTTTAGATTACACTATCCTTTACCTTTACCCAGACATAGTTACCTCACTCCTGCCCTTTTCTACCTTTTCCTGTCTGCTTCCCTGTCTTGACCACAAGTCTAATCCATCTGTTGTAAGTTCCTCTTACCCTAAGGTCACAGCATAATATCATCTTTTTTATCAACACTCCCCAGTACTTTCCCCTGGTTATTCTGTTAAAGCTTTTTGTTACACAAGTATCATTATATAACACACAATCTTATTTTGCAAAATTATCCTTATTGATTAACATAACACTTTGATTAATACATATTCTTCTTCACCATTACCCTCGGTTGGCTAGATGCTGTTCCTTAGATTTTCCATATATCTACAGTATTTATCACATTCTGTTAAATTTATTTATGGACTTGTTTTATTACAGTAATGCACTTTGTATTAATGGTCTTTGGGGCCCACTTCCTATAGTCTAACCCCAAAGTCAATACTAAAATACAAACATAAAACACTCGGTGTTGGTTGTGCTGTTTAAAAATTAATCCTCTGTGTGGATAGTTCTGCCTGGTTAAGCTTTCTTAATTATATTTCTTTTTGTGATAGACAAAAAGTCAAAACAAGATCATTCCCATTACGCTCCGACCAATATTAATTTTCATCAGTTCATACAGAATGTAACATTCATTATTAAAATACATGCCACTTTAAGTGTGGCTCTTTTGTCCTCATTAGAGAAGACCACAAAATTAACGTGGCCATGTATGCGTAAAAACGGCTACAACCCGTTTCTTATTTTAAAACTGAAGTGCCAACAAATTGGTAAGCACTAAGTTCTCAATGTAAAACAAAGCCACAAACGAGTCCAAACAGCAGAATTCTTTGACTTATTCATAAAAAATTAAACTTATGATCGTTACTCATAAAAGAACAAATTTGTCGCACAAAGCCGCCCTCAGTGTTCAGCTCGTCCGGAGATAACAGGTTGAGTTTCGGTATACATGTTTTCCTCATCTGACACAAAATGGCTGCAGTAACTTTGTCAGTTACATACTATTGTCTTAGAACTTACACGATTCAAATTGGCATTCATTTTCGAGATATAAACTTGTACTGCCTTTACAATATGACAATTAGTTTTAATTTGCTGTTATATAATATTAAACTGTTTAACGAAAGTGTGTTCGTGCTCCATAAATATCTTTACATTTTCTTCTTTAAATGAAACAAAGCACCGCAAAATATAAATATTATATCAGCTAAATGCTTAAAGCCTATTTTGATTTATATAAAAAAACAAGTACGTATCATCAAAAACGTTAGGTCACACACCCGAACGAAGGCACTTTAGTTTCACTTTCTGTTTAAGCCCCTCACCCACTCAGTCCACGTCAAACGTAACCTTATTGGCAAAATGTTTCAACTTACCGCAGTGAACAACCGCAAAAATGCCCAACAGCGCAAAATGACGAGTTTACCCATTTTTAAACACAGCGATCACCGTCAGAAAATGCTTTAAAGATGTTGCTGTACAACAGCACGCTCTCTACATCGGGACTCCGTCCTCCTCATGCGCAGGAACAGACTGATAAATAAACACATACGACACGGTTTTTTCAGCTGTACTTCCTGGTACAGCAGCAAGACGAGAAATATTTTAGCCAATCAATAACGTCAGTTCAGGAACGTTAATTAGTTGTCAGGCAGGATCCGTTCGCTGAGCTTTTCGATGAGGAAACTCAACAGAGAATGGACCACGAACATTTCACGGTCCACATCGACCCTGGGTTATTGAGAGAATAATTAGGATATTTCGGGTGAAAAAGCAGGGAGAATGGAGTTAGAACAGTTTAAGCTTTAGTGTCCTGTAAAATTCCTGAAATTCACTAATTAAAAACATAAAAAAACTTTGCAATTACTGGGCAACGACTATTCACGTGTACTCCAATGGCGTTTTCGTATAGCTGGCGGCAGCGTACGAAAGTAGCTATCACATTGTTCTGTTCTTGAACCTGTTTGGAAATATTTTAAGCATAAACATAGCAGAGAATCTGATTTATTTCCGAATTAAATAAATTAATTAATTTAAAAATAGATATATATATTTTATGATATACTAGATATTTCTTGGTTTAGTGTATAGGAAGAACAAATAAATGATAGCACTTCTGCTTTCTGAAGAAAGATGTACAATGATTGTGAAAAAAAAGGTTATTCTATTCTATACATAAAAGCAGGCACTAGTGCAACATGTTCTAATATTTTGAAGCACAGGTAAATTTGTACAATAGTCCTGCTTGACCTTTGTCACTAGCATTTGAATTACTTATACCTTATCTTATTTTCATGGTATATGTCATAGTTGATATGAAAATCAAGATAAGTAATTTGCTGCAGATAAGTTTGCTTTGTGCACTTCAATTTCCTGGAGCCTACAGTACATGCAAGTACACGTCCAGGAACAGTAAGAAATCTTGTCCCGTGAAGTACCTGAGCATACATTCAGGTACTATAGTTTGTGCTTGGTATTTGATTACTGGTGGTTTGGAATGCGTTTCATAACAGACAAAATGGCGACCGTACTTGTTATTTTAAAACCCCCTCCCCCCACTAAGATAGTTGAAATGTTCATGTTCTGGCAATGTACTGTGTCTATAAATGGAGGCGCACATACTCTTTCTTTCTTTCTTTTTCTCAGGCTCAGTTTTCCAGTTTTGGGGTAGTTTGTGGTTTCTTGAAAAGAAAGAGAAAGAAAAATGGTAGAAGGAGAACAGTAAAATACAGAAGAATTTTTTTTTCAAAGAATCATACGTCTCTGTTCCTGGTCAATTTCCAACAGGTGCACGGTTTAAAAATCTTCTCATCTGAACCTGGATCCACTCGAGGGGTGATCTATGAACTTGAGTAAAATTTATTATTTGAGAAAGGGTCACATTGTACATACTAAACAGTACACAAGTAGACATAATGATAGATTCATAGTGAACATAAGTGAGTTACTTTACATAGGTCAGCATATTCTTACATTCAGTGTAATAAATATATATGATAGACATTCATCAGCAGTCTGCTTCTCTATACTACCTATTATTTAACATTAATTGCACTGAGAGTGAGGGTTAACATAGTAAATACACAACAACTGGCATGACACTACAGTGCATTAACAGATACAGTACATGCTAAACTGATACAGTATATACATGCCAACTGATTAGCCTGAAAGTAACAAGATACTTGTGTGCTGTATATGAGGTAGATTAAAATGTATAAACACATGCGTGTTTGGGAGGAGAAACTAGTTAGACAAGCTCTCCCAGGTACCTGGAGTGTTTCAAGGTGCTTTTGTGGTGAGTGTTCCTATTATATGTGTGACAGGGCTAGTGACAGACAACAAACACAGGCAATTATATGCAGTAATGCAGGACACATATCCAATACTTTTTTGGGGCTCCATCATGGAAGCTACCTTAAAGTATAGAGTGTGTAATAACCCCTCCCCCCACCTGGCCCTGTTCTATGTATGTCCAGTCAATAAACTAGGATAATTTGAAGTGTGCTGGAACCAATTGTCTCATCAGTTTGACTTATCCCGTTTCATGAATGAGGATCACGATTTGATTTGTCAGACCAGCGTTGAATTTTCTTCAATAAGTGCATGCACCACTCTGCTATGAAGGAGAGGTAACCCACATGCCAAAAACAGAGCTTAAGGTGAGGGTGGCTACCTTTTGCATAAAAACATACAAGATTGAATTGGCAGAAGTCCATAGAGGCCCTGCAATATCATTTTTTCTCTGGGCATGTTATCTTGAGATCACAACCAAAAAATAAGAAACCAATATATTGTGGCTTCTAAAAAATAGACAATAAAAGGTCAGCATTCTTGATCAACAGTAAAATTTTTACTTTAGTCTTATAGTACTGGATTTATGCGATTTTGTACAAGCTGTATTTCTGCTCTTAAGCAATACCTGACAACACTTCAAACAGGAGGACAACATGTCTTCAAGCAAATGTTGCATAAATGTTTTGGAATAATAAAATATTTTACTTTAAAGTATAAGACCTGGCTTTTTAAACATCACAACAAGATGATGAACATAAATGGTTCATTTAAACTAAACTTTGTATCAACAAAATGTGTTACTCAAAATGTAAAAAAAAAAAATATGAGAATAAAAACAGTAAAATAAGCCAAAATCATGTCTGCTCTTTAGTAAAACCGCAATCTGCGCAAAAGCCAAATTTCAAGGTGTCTGTTGTATTACGCTACACAGCCATCGCTAACGTGAGCTTGCAGGGAATACAATTTGCATGCAATATATATATACAAGCTGCCAGTGAGGCTGGTGGGCTCCTTTCCTCCACTTATAACCAAAATTTTTGTTTTGCCTGGTTGTTGTGCTTATTAATGATGACCGAGAAAGGTCATACAAAACACAAGGTATCATGGGATACAATGGGGGAGAGAGACACAGAGCTTTGTTATTACTTCATATTGTTTTCCATTTGCTTTTTTATTTGGATAAATCGTTTATTTGCAGCTTGGTATTTTTATTTTGTATTTCACAGAGTGTGCAGGAGTCCCCAGGATCCCCTCCTCTCGCACATTGTTTCTGTCAAAAGAAAGGGAAGACAATGTCTTAACCTCTACCCGGAAGTAGTTTTTATAAGTTAGGTAGCAGAATATTATGATTGATAGCTGGAAAGTAGGCACTGGTAATCAGTGAACACGATACGATTGTGAGTACTTGGTTAAGGATCTGGGGGTGCTGTTGTGAGGCACACAGTTATAATCCTGTTCAGGTCAATAATTTTGGCTAATTCCTCTGAAGCATAAAAATATGTAGGATTTGAATGCAGAGCCATTCTGCATTGTGACAGAGACTGTGAAGTGGAAGAGAATAAAAGGAAAGACTCAAGCAAAATAACTAAAATAACCTGTATGTTTGGTTGTTATTAATTCTCTCAATTGGTAGCTTTATCTTTCAAAATTATCAATGAAAACTTGAAGTGAAAATAAATGCATTAATAATGCAAGCTTATCCTCGGGTCTCACCTCTGATGTGTCTTTGGAAATAACACACGAGCATGAGGATCGCAACGATAGGGATGACAGCAATGACAAGACCTGTGGTCACACAAATGCCTTCTTTGTCGTAACTGAACTTTCCATCTGTAACACAGAGAGGTTGTTGATGATTGTCAGTCACAGGCCTCGCTGTTGGTTCCTAGAACTGCTGGATGTGACAAGCCCTGTTAGAGACACTGTTCCTGTGTGAAGCAGTGCATTGTGGTCTAGTCCTGAACCCTCATTATGCCCCAAATCCCCAGTTTATAGTCTCCATTTATTCCTCTAGAGCAGAGGTTCACGACCCTAATCTTAACCCTAATCCTGAGCCAAAAGGTTTGCAGAGCTTCAGTGATACTCAGTACTTAACTCACCAATTGAAGCCGTTTGCTACAGTTCACTCACCTCATGTTTGCTTGTGTCTAAATGAGTTGCTGAATTTGAGGTGAAAACAAAAACATCCTGTACCCTTCGGTCTAACATGAAGAGGGTTTGACAGACCCCTCTCAAGTCTCCACCATGCCTCCTGTATATGCGCAACCTGGATCAATGCATTTGATTGCAGTGACTATCCTACACTGTACAGGCTAAAGAGAACTACATGAGATAGCTAGTGCCAATCACAGCAGAGACCTCTCTCACTGATGGAAACGCCTGTGGCACCTAATGTACTGTTTGGAGGAACTACTGTAGTGGTGGAGTTCACTGAACTACTGGTTGAGAACAATCATAAAGATGATATCAATGACAAGACCTACGGCTAAACCAGGACCCTTACCGTTATCGCGGTTGTAGCACGTTCCATCTGCAACATAAAGGGTTGTTAGTGATCAGCAGTCACAGGCCTTTCATGGGTAAAATGTGAGTTTCTGGGATTGCTGGATATTAACCCCTCTTCCTGTGCGAAGCAATGCATTGTGGTCTAGTCCTGAACCCTCATTGTGCTCCAAATCCCCAGTTTGTAAAACTCCACTGTTGCCTCTAGCGAAGAGGTTCTTAACCCTGATCCTGGACCAACGTGTGTTCTGTAGCTCCTTGTTACTCAGCACTCATTTAAATGATCAGTTAAAGCGGCTTATTACAGTGTTTACTAACCTCACCTGGTTTCTTGTGCCAAAACCAGTTGCTGATTTTAAGGTGAAAAAAAAAACCTGTGTATCCTTCAGCCTACTCGTAATGGGGTTGATAAACCCTACTCTTGACCACTCACTGCCCCTCCTGTATACACACAATCAGTGAACACTCCTCCGATGCACTTCTCACCCTACCCCTGTGCAACAGTCAATAACCATAAAGACAAATTTACCCAAGTCTTTCTTAATTGGCTGCTCCAGAGACCGGTGTTGAACGAGGCAGCTGTAGTTCGACATGTCAGATGCCTCGATCATCAGCGTTTTCATCAGCTGGTGTGTCCCATCACCGTTGGGTCTCACCCCGGAAGAGGTGACTCCATTGCTTTCGGTCAAAGGTACGTCATTCTGGAGGATAACCATTTCAATATCTTTGGGGTAGAATCCGGTAGCAAAACACACCAAAGTGTGGACAGCAGGCTGGAGTGATTTCCTTGCAAAGATGGTGACCTCAGGAGGTGCTGACACAAGAGAATGAGAGAGAAACAGCTGTCAGCTCAGGTGCTGATGACGCAAAACCATCCACACTAATTGGTCACATTTCAACAGTAAGAAGAGTGAATTCTAGCTATCACTCTCTAGAGCAATATCTGCTGCAGAAAAAGGTTATCAATGCTCTCCAATCACTGGCTTTTCAGATGTCAAAAACGTTTATTAAATTTATATGTATTATCAAGCCTGGAGCTGTCTCCCACGTCTACACACACAATTGATTTCAGATTAAAAGCCACCTTGTTCAGGCGAGATCTGGCATCAGAAATCTCTCAGCCAAATGGCTGCATGGTACTTACAAGCCTGTCGGAGCTGCGCTTCTGAGTAAGTCAGAAATTTTTCGAGCCATTCCACGCACTCCTTCTCCAGGTAGCCCTTGGTGTACTGGTTGAGAATATCGACGCTGTCCCACTTTGATTTCGTGGGTCTAGCTTCGGTTACCGGGGCCACCCACTGCATGTCCGCATCGTTGAAGGACAGGAAGTCATTGCCATCATAACCATACTGGTCAAAGCCCTTCACAAATTTCGTTTCACCGTTTGGTGTTTTTTCAATTGTGCAGCCGTGCATCCACTGCAGAATGTGGACATCTAAGACAAGGAAGAGAGTAAACATTAGTTCAGCTTTTTAAAAAATAGTTTATTAAATATGTAATATATAGTATATCCAATATATATATATATATAGTTGTTTCAGCTGTAGATGAAGAATTCTGCTGTAGATGAAGATGAAACGAAAAACTAAAGTGGGAATGTCAATTTAACCTAAATTGACAAAAGCATTTTACAGCAGAGGATTATGTATAATCTCCCATTTAGAGAGCCCAGCACAGGACTCACCTGAGTCGTTCTGCCGCATGCGGTCCATCAGAATTTTGACGTTAACATTGAACCACTCCTCCTTGCTCTTGCGGGACTGGGTGCCTTTATCCCAGTAATCCTGCGGCAAGTTTTCTGCCATCCATCCCTGCGTGGGCTTCTTCACCTTTTCCTGGCTGTTGTAGTAATCGATCCTGCGGTCGTCCAGAATGCCCATGGCAGTAAACTTATAGACGTCTGGAACGTCAATGGGCTTTGAGAGGGAGGTGTAGATGTACTGCAGAGTGTGGATCTCTGGTGGACAGAAAGAGAGGGTACGAGGGCTAGATAACATGCCTTAGCCAACTCAAAAACATATTAATTTATAACTGCCTTTAATTGCCAGACATGAACATTTTATTGATGTTATTAAACGTCTACATACTGCATACACACATATGTAAATTTAAACACGCTCATATAAATATATAGTTCAGCATTTACGGTTACTGTTTCTGCTGCAGGTTTTTGTTGCAGTTCAGATCATTGCTGTCGCCTTGGTTGTACGGTAGTTTGTTGTTATTGTTGCTGCTGTTATTGGTTTTATTGCTGTTGTCAGTGTAGCTGCGCTTAATTTTGTGATTTTGTTGGAGTTGTCTTATTCCCCATTTTGCACCAAACTACAAGGTTTAAACCTGGTTATGGTACCGACCTAATTTATACCGAAACACAGACCTGGGTTACTCCTGCGCTATTGCCGTTTACAGAGGACAAGTTCATATACTTCATATTAGAGAAGGGTTGTTGGGGTTTTATGCCATTAAAAGTAGATGTCTTTATTATATTGAAATATATTATAAGCCACAGCTAATATATTTATGACTGCCTGAGATTTCGTGGCATGACCATCTTGTGGCTAATAAAAGATGAAAAGCTTATGGATCTGATCGCCTGTATATAGCCCATAACACAATGGGAAAGGGAGGCATCGCAATGGCGTGCTTACTGTTTAGTGTCGTATGGCTTCATGGCATTGACTTTGATATCCACCCACATTTGGGCAGGCCTAATACGAGCACTATCTTCATGAACACGCTCACATAGTTTTTACTCTGATCCTGAAATCAGCCATTGGCAGTCTTACTCAGAAACTGCAGCGGAAAACTGACCAATCCTGTCTAGACGAAGGGACATTGACGTTTTAGTTAGGAGTGTTCATTTCTCATCATCCCCACAACGTGAGGTTCTTAGCAGGACTGTGATGATGTACTTTTAACAATTTTTATGACATAAAAACAGTACATCTAGGGTGGGGGAGCATTGGCATACCCCAGTTTATGCATCACTACTTCTGTGCCTTCCTCTTTCTGCATTTATAACCAAGTACTCAGCTGAGCTATTCTTGGTTCTGAGGTGATTTCTACCACATCAACATAAAGACTCTTTGCCCATGTGCTTCTGAGAGAGCTGCTGTTAGCACATTTCCCACTCAAAGGGTGAAAGTAATGCAGTTGCTGGGAGTTCCTGTGAGTGTCCCTCTACTGGTGAAAGAATGCAATTGCAGAGGCTTGAAATAAATTGTCAACTCTCATGATCAACAAAGCAGAAAACAACTTAGCAATTTGACAGAGAGGAGCTCAGAACTCAGTCACCATAACTGCAGTCTGTGACCCTCCAGTTGCTCTTAAAAATATGTAGGGGAAGGGTTTTTTTCAGAATACTTTAAAAACTCTTTTATGTTATGCAAATTTTGCAGTCAGAATTCAGTTATATTCAGTTCAGTTAACTGAAAATCTGTAATTCATTATAATGGGGAGTAAACTGGAAGGACTGGCTTCATGAATCTCTCTGCTGTTTTCATGACAGTTTTTACAAGACAGTGTTGAAGTCTGCAGCAGGACCCAGGCCACAGGCTCATTTCCTGTTGGTTGAGTTTCTCATGATCAGTGTAAACCACAGCGAGTGCTTCTCATTTGTTTTTGCATCTACGAAATGGAAACAACTCTCAAGTTTTAGAGCAGAGGTATCTCTCGATTTCAGTTTCATTTAAATGACAGCCTACAAGCTATTTGTTGAGGGTGACTAACACACTCAAGGGCATCACTACATGTAAACATACGCTTGTACAAAATGGGATTTGAACCTCCATCTTTCATTGCATAAACTAGCGCAGTCATACACAACGCAGCACATCTGATCTCCTTGTAATTGTGTTTAGTGTACGTCTTCAACTTTTGCACAGTCTTACCTTTTTTAAGAATGTAATGCGAGCTAAGTCAGAATTAACTTGAGGCGTTTTAAGTCAACTATGCAGGAGATAAGAAGTTCCAACGTGCTATTCCAGCTGTGGTGCCAGTTAGCAAATGCTACTAATGTACAGAAAAGTCACAAATTCAAACAGCATATTTCTCATAAGTCTCACTCATAAATAATAAACGAATAAATATTAAACGAGATGTCACATGAAGGAAACCCCCTTTGTTAATCCTCTACGGAAATAACCTATTTTATTTATTTAGTTTTTATTTCCTCATGATCAGTGTAAACCACAGCAAGTGCATTGGTAAACCTCTATGGAAGTAACCTTTTTTATGTAGCATTTTTCAGAGCAATACATACAGCTTGGTTTCTGTAACTGAATTTATTTGTCAAATAATAAATATAATAATGTACATACTTGTGAGAAATAAAGTTAAGTTCAGAAAACAATCCTTTCAGTTTTTCCATGATCTGATGTGTTAAGGACTGCCTTATTATGAGGAATTCTATATAGCTTGATGGAAAAAACAAAATGAATCCTTTTAAATGAAGTCTTTAACTATAAACTGTTGAAAGAAGTGGGGATTTGTATCATTAGACTTTGTATAATTTGTATAATTACATTTTTTCACTTTAAATAAAAATTTGTAGTATGGACATGCTTGACAGAAGTGCTTTTACTGTTATGTTTTTTCTAGTTGATAAGAAACAAATTTGCATAAAATGTTACAGTTTGCACATTCTGAAAAACAAAACAATTTTGCTTGAGAAGAAATATATATTCAGAAAAATGTTTACTTGAAATATAAAAGGTTTTAAGTTGTTACATATCAAACCCCTGCCTCATCTGGTCGAAACATATTCGGGTAAAAAATCTTAAACTTACCGCAGTCAACAGCCGAAAAGATGCCCAGAAACATCAAAACCAAACTGGGACCCATTTTCAGAGTCAGTCTTTAGAGTTTGAAAATTCTAGAATGTGGTCCTCTGCAAGCTGGCAGTAGCAGCTCATCTATGCCCACGCTATGTAACCTCTGAGCTACAAGCCCAGCTCCCTAACCATTACACTACACTGTGACCTCTGAGCTACAAGCCCAGCTGCCTAACCATTATACTACACTGTAACCTCTGAGCTCCAAGCCCAGCTCCCTAACCATTACGCTACACTGCTGCTCAATAACATAAATAGACTTTAATCCTGCTATATAACACTAAAACTTTACTCACTAAAACCAATTCCAAACCAACATACCAATTCACAAGACCAAGCATCTCACTATTTATGTCTATGGAAAAATTCATTCATTCATTCTTCTGTTTTAAATACATTATTAAACACTTGCTATACACATGAAAAACACAGACATAAAATACACCCTGGAACCCCGCTGAAAGATCCAAACCAAAAGCAATTTTATTATCGGATGGAGAGAAGGGAGTACAATTCTGTTCAACCCAGTGGCTGAAGCAAGCAAGACCAGTCTTTACGAGTTATTGACATACAGTAGATTTTACCCCTGGTGAGTCTGTGCTCCCATTCTGTGACCAATTTACACAGAGAGCATAGTGATGCTCATTGCCTGTTGATCTCAGACAGGCCTTGTTGGTTTAACCAACAGATACCTGACCCATTGTTGGCTAATATCTGTCTATTTTTGACTGCTATTTCTCACTTGCTGACAATATTCTTTATTGACATGAAATACAGATAGCAAATATTGCCAAAGTGGGACATACAAGTAGTGTAGAAGAAGTACTGATTTTTAAAGTGTGAACTCTCATTCTTTACATCACCCACACAAATGCCCAGCTCTCCTTTGCCTTTTTCCTTTTCATCTTCCAGTCCATCTTAATCTTCATCCCTCCCATTTCATTTTGTGAATGTGTCCTCTCAGCTCCTCTTTCTCTCCTGTTGACGAATGCCACCTGCTCTTTCTATTCCTCCACCTCTCGCCATTTCATCCTCCCCTCCTGCCCTTCGCCCCATTTTTTCCCCTCACTTCCTCCCAAATCGAAACCCAAATCCCCCCTTCTGCCTGCTGAACGCCTGAAGACCCCCGGCGATGGAGGTCAGAGCTTCGTTCCTGCTCTCCCCTCCTCCCTCCTCTCCGACCCCATCTCCACCGTCGGGGTAGTGCGGAGTGTCCAGGGGGTGATCTGGCGAGAGATTGGCTGGCCTCCCTGGCCACCCCGTTCTCTGGCCCCTCCGTCTGTCCCCCCCCACCAGCTCCATAGACAGTCTGCTGCCTCGGCTGTCGGGCTCCAGCTCCTGCGACGTCCCCCAGAACGGCGGCACAGCACCTCCAGTCAGGCCGAGCGAAGCCTGGAGCTGGAGTAGGGCGTCCGCAAAGTCGGGGTGCTCCAAAATGGCCTGAAGTTGAGTTGCCTGGCGGGGGTCGGGGTGGGCGTAAGCTCCGGAGATGGGAACCAGCAGGGCGAGGGAGAGGAGGCAGAATGAGCGGAGGGAAGACGAGACGTTTAATGCGGGCGATGTCATCTGTAAACCAGGAATAAAAATCAATAATTAAGTAAGAATCACAGGGAAAGGCAGCTATACAAAACCATTAAAGATGTCCCCTCAGCAGATATACAAACATAGACATGAATATGGCTTTAGAGTAAAAATGTGCTGAAACAGATTCATACATTAAACAGCTTAGATCGTTTGCATATTGACTTGCAAAGATACAAACTGGCAGATAGGACATGACCAATGGAAAGTAAATCGACAGAAACAGAGTGAGACACACACACACGGAGTCAGATGTATGCCGTTGCAAATATACACAAACACCCAGACACAGTCACGTACGTACATACTCACTGACACAGAAACACACACAATATCATGCACATTACAATGCAAATCTGAATTCCTCAGGGACAGAAATAGTGGAAATGTGAAAGTGTTACATGAAAATACTTTTCATTGAAAAATTATTTTTTACATTCAGACATTCACTATTTCTTAAACAATCCTTTTCAATATCAAATTAAATATTTAATGTCTAATCGAACAAACTTACATTTTTTTAAAAATATGGGAAACTGTTAAAAAAATGAAAATGGGAGCATGCAAACAAAAAATTAGCAACAAAACTGCAACAAATACTCAAATATAAGGAATGAACAATTCACCACAAAGAGACAATTCCAAGTTACCTTGTTGCGTTTTCGGAATTTCCATCCTTTTATTTTGGCACCCGCTCTTTAAATATCCTCTCAGATTCATTGCCCAGTTAGCCGAGAGGTTTGGTTCCATTGCCACTGATTGGCCAGACAACCACATTGACGCACAGTGGCCCTTTTATGATGTCATCAACATTCTTCAAACATGGAAACGGTGCTGATTTGAGTGACCCAAGTGGCCAGTTACCAAGGTTGACCGTGAAAAAGGTTTTTTTTTTTTTTGAAGCACAGAGGTCACCGCTCTGTTGATAACTTCATCTCTCGGGGTTTACGCAAAATCAACTGGAGATATTCTATTGTCCGTGTAAACCTCGCCACTTAACCCCCAACCCCCACTTTCACTCATGCTATCAAATTGGATTGAATGTAACGAATGCAGCAATTACAACCATTTGCCTTTATAAGCAAATACACAAGAGTTCATCTTTATTTTTCTTGTTGCAGTCTTTGGATTACTCTGTTGGGAGGCGATTGTTGCATGTGATGTCCCCTTGGGAGGAGTGTGATGGTTTGGTATAGCTAGTGCTGACTGTGGCCAGCAACCCTTACTAGATGGCACATTATCAGCCATCATTCAACCTGACGATTTACCCTACCTCCTCAGTCAGGAGCATCTACAATGGCTGGGCCATATGACAGAAATCAATATCACGATAATTATATGGGCGATCAGTACCATGATAAATGTACGAACAAAAATTCATTTTTAAACATGTCTGAATGGTACTTATAAATTTTTACTTTGAAGTGCCAAATGGAAGGAGGGAGAATGAGACCACAAAACATCTATATAAATAAAGTTTTTATTTCAATTTAGAGGACACACTGTGAGGGGGACTGGAGCTAGATATACAGTCTAAGGTCACAGCAGAGGGTAGGAACACAGTGACGTTAAACCTGAAGAAAGCAGGAAGAAAAAGATGTGAGAGACAATGACAGAAAGACACACAGACACATAGAACAACACCCCTTAACATACAGCAGAGTCCTATCCAGTCCAAAGAGACCTAAAGCTCTACAGTGGGAAAGGGGGTATAATGAGCCAGCCTGGTTCCAGCTCTACAGTGGGAAAGGGGGTATAATGAGCCAGCCTGGTTCCAGCTCTACAGTGGGAAAGGGGGTATAATGAGCCAGCCTGGTTCCAGCTCTACAGTGGGAAAGGGGGTATAATGAGCCAGCCTGGTTCCAGCTCTACAGTGGGAAAGGGGGCATAATGAGCCAGCCTGGTTCCAGCTCCAGCCTGGTTCCAGCTCTGCAGTGGGAAAGGGGCTATAATGAGCCAGCCTGGTTCCAGCTCCAGCTCTACAGTGGGAAAGGGGGTATAATGAGCCAGCCTGGTTCCAGCTCTACAATGGGAAAGGGGGTATAATGAGCCAGCCTGGTTCCAGCTCTGCAGTGGGAAAGGGGGTATAATGAGCCAGCCTGGTTCCAGCTCTACAGTGGGAGAGGTATGTAGAGGTCAAACACATTCACACGAGACAAACTAACACACAAGCACACATCAGTTACAATGCCACCGCACACATTTGTATCTACACGATTCTACTCATGAGGCCTGATCCACCACCCACTCCTATTATCATGATATTACCGCTCCACGTGCATATCAAGGGCTTGGAGCCAGAGAGGGACACGAGTGAAACTTCAGGCAAACGTGCCTGGCTCCAAGCCCTTATGTGCTGTCGTTTATTTGCATTTCCTTCTCCAAACACCTCTTTCATTCATCTTTTCCATCGTTATTGCTGACGTACGGCTGCTATCGTCCACCTAATTATTTGCAGACATATGATATATCTAATTCCTGGTTGTGCACTCAACTGCACGTGTATTACAGGGTATCTTTTTACATCAGGTGTTATCACAGACATATTCTCCTCTGCATGGTTTAGTGATGTGCTGACCTATTCAGCATGCATAATTTATTAGTCTGTCCCGCTAATTGGTAATGACCCAAAGAAATACCATTGTAAATGTTAAACGGTGTTGGGTCGCCGTATGTAAGGCGTGAGTGTATTGTGGTTGAGAGTCTGCCAGCAGCTGGAGGGCTACAGCAGCATCCTCCGTGGGAAAGTCAGCTTAGCTGGATGGAAGTGGAAGCTGCCTCCGATCTGACTAATGCTCGCTTTGCTCAGACCTGGTCATAGCCTAAGACAGAAGGTCACGATGTAAGGATGATATTGCTTTCATGTTTGTCAAACTACCGGACAATCACTGATATTCTGTGAATGCACTGTGTGGCATTTTGATAGAAACCCAAACCATGCCAGGAAAGGGTTGATGAAGAATTACTATCCCCAGTCATCTATCAGATTTAGCCTTCATAGATATAATGATAACCTTTTTGATGTTTAAATTTTTTATCATTAGTAAGCTAATCCACATCCTGTCTGTGTGGACACTGGGAAAGCTGGTTTAAATCCATTTCCATGTGAAAACTTATTGGACTTCCTGGGTCATTTATATGCTACAAGACCACCAGTATGCCAGTGGTTTTTAAAGACATGTCCAAACTGTGATGAAAACTCAGCCATTGGCGTAAAAAGGACAGAATTTAAGAGACACAGTGGAGTAGCACAATCGCAACAGCTAACAGTAATATTGATGCAGTGTCTTGTCAGAACCTCCACCTCTTTCCCTACTGGACTCTTCATAGTCAAGTGTCATTAAGGGAGAGAGCCTCGGTGAACTCTGGGTATTGTAGTCCAAAAAGAAAGAGTCTTTGTATCCCACAGGCTGGCTGATGGGACTTTGGGGCGTGTCATTCAGGGGCGCGGTCAGCAGGGAGAGCTGCAGGTGGTCGATGGTGCTGGTCTGGAGGGCCTCCGACTCTTGGGGGGTTGCCATGGATGCAGGCATCGTCGCCATGGCGTTGGTTTGTGGGGCAGATGGGGAGCCCCGCCTTGGGAATCGTCCGCCGGGAGGGAACGTCTGAGCTTGGCCCTGGCGTTCTGAAACCACACCTGAGAAACAAAGAGAATGCGAACGAGCGGCGCTGTCAGACGCCGTAAAGTGAAAAGCGAATGTGTCAGTCGTGGACTTTGAGTTTGAGATCTAGACAGAGGATAGACGGGGGGTGGAACTGCAGATATAATCAGTCTCATAACAATGACCCTACAAAATAATGTCTTTGTTGTGGTATCACAGAGCCTAGCTTCAGGGATGTTCCTTGTTTGTAGTTGGGGTAAAGATCCAGAAGTGCCCACGCCGATCAAATCCACTCTCAGAAATCTGAGGGCCAGCCAGGCAACTAATTCCACAGAAATCAGAGTCTGAAGTGATGTGCAGACTTACCTGCAGGACGCGTTTGGGGAGGCCGGTCCGATGCGACAGGCAGGTCCAGTCCTTGCCGTCCGGGTTGTGTTTCAGGGCAAAGTAGGACTCCATGGCCCTCAGCTGTTCGCTGCGGAAACACGTCCTGATTCGCTTGGTCTTTCCCCGGGGCCTGCCCCCTGATGGCCCTTCCTCCAATCGAGGCTCAGGGCTGCTGACTTGCTCCTCCCCCTCTGTGGTGTCAGCTGTAGTGGAGGTTGTGTTACTAGTGCTGTTTTGATGAAATTATGTCTAATTATATCTGCTGGGGAGATTTTTGTCTCAATAACATCACATTATTTGTACATCAATAAATGCAACTGGAAATATATTAACAGCCTACAGATCTAGGCCAGACTTGGGTCAAGTACATACTTTTACTCTTCAGATGCTGGTAATAGTTTATGTTAATAAAATCATTTATGGATATAGTACCTGTGTCTCCATCACAGACACTATAGACCATCCAGATACCCAGCTCTGTGCTCTCAAAATTGAAATTCCAGCCTCCATTATCTTTGAAGACAAAAGATTACCATTGGATGTATCATCTGAAAATGTATTCATGGTGGTTGACTAGGTTGATACTTGATACAGATGCTCTGTTCAATAATACAGCTCTGGAATCCCCAGTTACCAAATACAGCCTCCTGTAGTGCTGAAACAGAGAGGATGGAAGGATCACAGGAGCTGAACCATCTGGTTGGTCCACAGAATCTGTGTTTACATCTGACAAAAGAGGCGACCTCACCCTCTCTCTCCGTCTGTCTGGGCTGGCAGAATGGGAGGCCCGCGTTCTGCTTTCTGCCTGATAGTGTGATTGACAGAACAGGCTCCGCCCCTGCACATAGTACAGGTTTCCTGGCAGCAAAGTGACATCACACTCCTGGAAAAACAGGGCATAGGCCCATTGGTTACCACAGCAGTCAGACCTCATTCCAATGACCCCGCCCTCACAGTTTATGAGTGTACTTGGTGATAGACTAATTTATTTGAGTTACAGATGACATACTCTATTTAAATTTGTACTTGAGACAAAGTGCAACAGTACTTGGTTTCAGAGGTGGAAAACCCCTGACTGTCAGGAAGTGAAAGTACCACAATATCTTTGTTTCACTTAAACAGGTGATTTCACAAGTAAGATTATCTTTCCTGGCTGCAGAGTTGTGCTAATAAGAATCAGCTGGTTTAATGCATGGATCAAACAAATACATGGTTGCCCTTTTGCTTTCTGAAACCAGGGTTTTCCACAGCTATTTGCTTTTAGATATACTTAAATATTGAAAATAAAAGTATTGTACAAGTTTATCTCTACTTTGACTCAAGAAGGCTACAGAAGTTGTGTACTTTGTTCACTACTGACTGTAATACAGGGTGTGCTCTGTTGTACTTTATTCCATACTGCATACTTGGTAATAAATTCTATTATTAAGAAGCAGAGGTTTAAAACCCTGGCTTCAGAAATGATAAGCTCTACCATGTATTTGTTCCTCTCATTCACTTTCGCTGCTGGTTTGCTAATTAGCTCCTCCTCTTGTGTGAAGAGTTGTGCTGATTAGAGTCAGGTGGTTTAAAACATGGGTGCAGGATCGTAGTATTTCTGCTTTCTGAAGCTGCACACCGACACTAAGAAGGACATACAATTGTATTGAGGCTCACTTGGGTGAAAATAATGTTTCTATACATCAAGGCATGCAAGAATGCAACATGTCTCAGTATTTTCAATGCTTTTCACATAACTCTGACCTTATTTTATTTCCATGGTATATATCATATATATAATGAGAAACGGCAAGATAACTAACTTGCCACTAATTCGTTTCATTCATTTGTTAACAGAGATGTGTTGTTTTACCACTGATTGCTAAAGTCAATGACGATTTCTGTGTTCAGCACTATGAATGTTTTGTGTTGGTTTAGTGGGCTGTTGTGTTTTTTTAGGTCTTCCTTTAAATAAGTATGTTGAATCTATTTATAAACAAGTGGCAGGCTCTTATTGTAATTGTGGTCCTAATCAAAGAAGAGAGAATAAGAGGAGGATGAGAAGGAAAGAGAGAGAGAGTAATCGTGTAGAGTCTCTATACAGAGATAAGCAATATGTGATCAAGAATTCTATTCAAGATGGTGAAGCTTATGGTGAAATAATTATATATAGTTTTATCTATAATTTTAGTTTTATCACATTCATTCCGTTGCTGCCTGCTGGTTTTTTCAACAGGCAGAACCATTCTGCAGTTTATATATCTATGATGTCACAGACAGAACCATTCTGCAGTTTATATATCTATGATGTCACAGACAGAACCATTCTATGATGTCACACCCCTCTCTGACCTGGCAGGAGAAGCAGTGGGATGTCACAGACAGAAGGTCTATGAGCGTCACACCCCCCTGACCTCAGGAGACCAGGGCGCCCCTGACCTCATGACCAGTATTGGCTGGCTGAGAGCAGCGTGCACATCTCCCCACACTGAACAGCCTGCATCACCACAGAGGAAGAGGGTAAAACAAAACAGGAAGGAGGATGAACTTAAGGTCAATTTAAAATGAAAGACACAAAAAAGCTACAGTGGAACCTCAGAGATCTGAACACATTACTGAAGAAGGTAGTTCAGAAGTCTGAAATATATTCTACTTCAAAAGCAATGCTAAACTTGCCAAATTTAAGAATTTGAATCATTGGATTTTATCACTGTATGGTTCTTCATTTACCTGAGTATCCAGTCAAAAATATTACTGAAAATATAATACTCAACCTGGGCATCCTTTCAGAAACAAAGTGAAATCACATTTAAAAATCGCACAAATCTGTCACATGCTGTAAATTTTCCTTTTTAAAGAAAGGGGAGGCTCTAACCTGCAGTAGTCAAGCTGGCAGTAGATCTTGCCATCGCGGCAGTACAGAGAGGGGTGAGTCTGCAGCTCGCACTGGCACAGACTGCAGCGTAGACACGCCCCATGCCACACCCGCCCTGCAGCCAATAGGAAGAAGCGGTCGCCGACACGCCCACCACAGCCACCACAGCGGTGCCCCATGGCTCCGCCTCCGCCGGTGGGTCTGGGGACTGTGGCACAGGACAGAGATTTAACCCCCTGGGTCCCATTGGGTTAAGGGTAAAGCTGAGCTCACCAGCAACGAGACAAGACACATATTTAGCAAAACTATGGTACCACAACTGCAGTTCACATACAACCGCCTGGGGGCAGCATTTCTACAGGTGTTTTAGTTACTTGCTGAGGTACTGGGGGTTCTAACTAAATCAGGCTTGATTATTCGGTTATAAATTTGTGAGTCTTTAGCGAATCTACAGCCCTGAAGTGTTTTTTTTTTATTATTATTTTTTGGCATTTTCGCTTTATTGTGATAGTGATTGTTGACAGAGAGAGAGGGAGGACAGGCAGGGGAGACAGAGAGGAGATGGCATGCAGCAAAGGGCCCGTGGAGTGTGAAGTGACAGCTGATCTGAAACCTATACTGTTAGTACAAAAGATAGTTTTGTATGCAGTTTGGTAAGAACTCTTATGAGCCCATTGTATACACTTTCACAAGTCGCTCTGGATAAGAGAATCCACTAAACGCTAAAATGTAAATGCAGACAAAACAAGCTGTCTGCATGTCTGTGTGTATCCCAACTCCTGAGGGAAAAGTTGCTTGTAGCCCAAAGTGACTCAGATCTTATTTTGTGTGGCATTCTGGTCCATTTCTGAGCTTCAGTAACCCTATCACAGCCAGAAGCCCTCAGTATGCCTAGTGAACAGTCAGGTTGAAGGTGGTGCTTTTGTTGTATCTCAGCGTTAAAACACCTAATCAGCTAATTGTGGTCTTCCAAACAAGACCTTGATTAGTTTAATCAGACAGTTCAGAGCTGGGCTACAACACAGCCATTGCATTCACGCTGATCCCATCTCCGATAAGTCTCCTATGCTATAGCCTATAATTTATACTCATCCTAAATCAGAGCAAGATGAATTTAACTGTGCAATCAGTTGTTTTAATTGGTCAATTAACTGCTGAGTGCAACAAAGACCTGGACACCCTGTACCTCTCCATGGGCCGAGAGTATAAACCTCTTCACCGCAGCTGCTAAGGCAAGGGGGATGGGAGCACTGTGCCTAAGGGGCAGGTGTGCTTATGTGCAGGCTTCTGTTTCCAATAACTGCCCTGGATCAATGAGCCAACCACTATGTGCCAGTGTTGGTAGTCAGACTGCAGTAAAACATTTCGATTGGGAACACAAGAATATTCTTCGGGTTGTCATTTATAGGAGCCTATTGAGATTTTTTTTTTAGGGTTAAAATGCCGATAAATAAAATTCAGTGGGTGGTGTGACATGGGATGAATTGGGTACAGACAGAGGCCACTTACACTGGGGGCTGGGTCCCTGTCCGTCACACTGGGGCTCCTCCCCTCCAGCGGAAGCTCCACCCCCTGTGAACCCTCGTCGCCATGGAAACCACCGCTCAGCAGTTCTTCGAGGACATTGTCATCCTGTGACATAGTGGTGGCTGGGGGGAGGGAGGTTTGAGGGGGTATAGGATTTGGGGGGTGGCGTTGGGGAGTTATCATGAACACAAAAACCGCTATCTTTTAAACAGACACATTTAGGGAGGAGCACAGCGAGAGAGACACCGGGGGAAAGTGTATTGTTGAACTGCACTGACCTGTCAGCCTTGTGAGATTAACAACCCAACTCCCCCCCCAAAATCAAACTATGATAAGAAATGTGAGATACAATAAACACAAAGTATGGTGTCTTTTGGCATTCCCGACGCGCAGGACCAGCGCAAACTTATTTTCCCAAATCGAGTGATCTTAAGCTGCTGCACCAGAGTGAGGAACAGCCACCGTAACAGGGGTTCCACAGCACTCAGCAAAACTCTGAGTCTGTTTGTACTCAAGAACTCACCAGCAGGCAGGTCACAGCTCTGCCTACAAACATGCATGCAGCACTGATCTGGGTTTACATCAATTGTACTTGTCCCAAATAAACTAATAAACAAATAAATAGCAAATGTCAGCACTGGTGAAACGAAAGGGTAAAAAAGAAGGCCTTACCTTTTCTCTTTCCTTTCAGGGGTGTGCTCTCCTTTAGGTTGTTCTGGTAATCAATGATGGGAACGCAGCAGTTAGGTTTCCTTCAACCACTGAAACTGCCCCTGTGACGGAACCTCTGTGAGGTTAAAACAACGATGGCCTGTTATCACCTCCAGAGAAATTGTAATGACTTCTTTTACTGCTCTGGCAAATAAAATCAGTCCGTCTCAGAGTCTCTCCTTATTGCACAGTGCTTTGTTTGCCTATAGCCTCACAGTGTATGTCTCTCAGGTGGTCAAAGCTGCTGCTGCCTCCAGCTCATCTCCATGGGTACCGGCCTGGTTCTACAGCCTCGCTCCCTCCAGTGTTCTATCCTGTGTGATGTCACAAAGCACCTGTAAACAAGGCCTCTAGGAGCATGGCCAGACAGGTGAGAGGAGATCTGATTGGCTGCCAAGGGGGGGAACGGGGTGGGGCCAGGACCCAGAGGCCAAAAGCACCGTCCCAGGGGGCCAATTAAAAAAAAACAGGAGAGGGCTGTTGAGGAAGCTGGAAATACACAGATGAAAAGAGACAAAGAGCTGTATTCTAACAGTCTGAACTCAAAGATAAAGATTATAGGGAATAATTAGTGTGAAATCATTGTATGATTTCTTTTATCACTCAAGTTGTATGTGTCCTCGTGACTTTCATTCTACTTCTACTTGTACATTCAGATTGGATTATTAGTTCAGTATAAAAACAGAATGAATTACTGAAAGTAAAACACTGCTATGACTACATGAATTTGGATCATTGAAACAGAGCCGAAGGAGGCACATAAAATCATATGAATTCAGGCAACAGCAACAGGCAAAAATGGCGCTGATGTGCAAAAGCAAAGCATTAAGGCAAATGAGACTTATTACAGCACTGAGAGGTCATTTTAAGAGGTAAACCAGAGTGGATCATTTTCCTTTTTTTAAATATGAATCCCTGATTTTTCCCCTTTTTTTCCCCCCATCCTCCACTGAACTGGTTGATCACACTGCGGCACCCACCCCTGACAGCTATGGGAGGAGAGATTGTCCACATGACTCCTCCAGATCATGTGTTGACAATCTTGCTTCTTTTTTGCTCGACCTACCCTGTATTGAGCCCCTGGCGAGGCTGGCCAATTGTTGCCTCGCCAGTTGAGCCTCTGGCCATGGTTGGGAATGGCGAGGCCGGGAATCGTACCCCCGACCTCAGGCAGCAATTTATCCCACGAGCCACTCAGAGTAGATCATTTTCGTTGCTTGGAAACATTGTCACAATACAGCATGAAACAGCCACATTGCAGTGCGGTACCTTACCAGCCATGTCCGTTTAAATTTCTGATTAATTGGCCATATAAAAAGGGCTAAAAAATTCCCTTCCCTCTGTGTAAACAATATAATAACACTGAAATATGAGTGTTCACTCACACTTTCAGAAAAGGATGCGCGGTGTCATTCAAACAGCAACGAAAAGTTACCTGACAGGGTATTCGTGTTGTCTCAACATTGTGAAAGACGTGCCAGTCAAAGCCGTCTGCTTTAGCAGGGTCTTATCATGACCTTTCACCTCACTTGCCATTGACTGAATGCAGCAAAAAAAAAAACAAATATAAAAAAACAAAGACTGAACATACGGTTTCCTGTCCAGTGTTGTATGCATTATAGACCTCTGCTGGGCTAATTAACAGTTACAGTACTGTAAGGTAGGGCTTCAGGATACTTGACAAAAATCACAATTTATCAAAAAAAAGGTTTTTATTTGTATTCAGAAACATATAATCACAATAAGAACATTTAAAAATGTTTTTGTTTAAAAACAATGTAACAGAGGAAAACTGCAAAAAAAAAAAAAAATGAGTTAAATAAAAATGCCTGTACGTTTAAAAGTATTTACACTTAATTTGATGCAAATTGAGTTACGATTATCAACACTAAATAAGAAAATTACAGTTCCTGTACACTTTTATATCAAACATCGGTCAAACAGTAAGTGGATCCTCATTTTAAATCTCATACACACCCACATGAAAGCACACTCAGAGTTCAATATCCCTGGGGTCAAATTATATCATTACACGTTACAGGCCAGCAACAGCTCAGTATCAAGTGTCAGGGAGAGCCAGTGTGGACCTCAGTGCCGGCCCAGCATTTGAAAACCTGATTCTGCTACTCAACTAACCATAGCTGCACCAGATCACCGTCACTCCCACCAAACCAGTTAGTTCATTTGTAGAATCGGGTGTTTTAGTGCTGGACCAGAACAGCCGCCTGAATCTAGAAAATGCCCTTTGTACACACAGGATTTAAATCAATGCAGGACTGTGACAAGAGACAATGGTTTAGCTGAACGCTATATCACCACATTAAAATATAATACACAAGTGCCGATGGGAATGAATGCTGTGTCTTGGTTCATCAGAGCAACGTGTCGTATAGCCTGACTATTTCAACCGTCTCCTTCCACCTGTACCTGCTCCATCAGTAATTCTGCTCCAGTTTGAAATGTGACCTCCCCAAACCAGTGGCAATATGAGCCCTTCCAGGTGTTTGAAGAATGCAAGCTTGTGTGGGACCTGTCTATTGGTAGCTCAGCCAGTGTGCTAACGTGCAAACGGCAAGACCTGGAGTGGCTCTAACTGCTCGGCACTGGGAGGTGTTTGTACCCAAAACAAGTCAGCTTTCTGAATAAAATCAATTAAAACGGCTTCAGATTTACAAAAACAAACAATATACAAGAAATGTGGAAGTATATGGCATGTGCACACTGGGGAGAGTACCTCCCCCTCCACCCCAACCCCGACCCCAGCGCACACAGCCAAGAGGACGTAGCGGCTGGCTCCACTCTCAGATCAGATCGGCAGAAAGGTGGTCCGGAAAGCACCTGCTCCAGCCAGACCTGTCACAGACGAAATGCCCTGGGCCGGCTCCACCCCAGCCCCCGCCTCAGAGCGCCTCCACCCCCCTGATCCGCCGAGCGAGCTGCAGGTCGCGGGGGTAAAGCGTGACGCGCTTGGCGTGGATGGCGCACAGGTTGGCGTCCGAGAAGAGGCGCACCAAAAAGGCCTCAGAAGCCTAAAGGGGGACAGGGAGTGAGAGGAAGTGACATATGAGAGGGGACAGAGGAAGAGAAAGTGACCTGCTCATGAAAAGATGAAGAGGAAGTGACATGTTCAAGGACAGACAGGAAATGACACGTTCAGCCATACCTCCTGCAAGGCCAGCAGGGCCATGGCCTGCCACCTCAGGTGCAGCTTGCTGAACGTCTGGCACACCTCTCGCACCTGGGGACAGCAAGCGGAGGGGACGTTTTACTAGGATGCCGTTAATTTAGGCTGCGTAGATAAGGGCAGAGCACACAAATGCATCTGAATAGCATCAGTGCTAGCGACAACAGCAGGCTGAGCTACAAGGATAACTCTCAGCTGGTTTGAGGAGAAGAAAAAAAAATCACCAAGGAAACTGGATTGATTCCACCCTACAGTCAAAAGGGAGCATCGCAGTGTCCACAAATCCAGAGGAAAACTAAGAAAGCACAACCATATTGTGTTTATCAAAAGAAAATTTTACTTCATCCCTGATTACAGCAGTGGTGGAAAAAGCTAAAAAATCTCTCAGTAAATACTGCATTCTTTGGGTACAGGCAAGTGTGAATTCATTCCCTAATCAATACCCAAACCCATACACCCAGAACCATTCTGGCTCTAGATGAGCCAGTTGCCATTCTGCAGTGCAGAGAGACAGCGTGAGTGTGGAAACTGCATTACCACTCGGGAGAAGGGCCCCTTGCGCAAAAGAAGTTCTGTGCTCTTCTGATACTTGCGGATCTCCATGAGAGCTCGGGTGCCAGGCCGATATCTCTTCTTCCTCTTCTGAGGAGAGCCAGCTGATAGACAGGAAAGAAAAAAAAACTCACACAAGTACATAGACATATATGTGTAGTGGTATTTATATATACACACACACACACAAGGACAGACAGACACACACACACAGAGGTATATGTACACACAAGTACAGATACACATACTGCAGGGTATACATTGATAAGGACACATATACAGTCCAGGATAAACATTTTTTGTATGCAAGTCCTCAATGAGTTGGCCTATTGCAATGAACAGCAAACACACTGCTCACTCTAGCACCAAGTCAGACACCAAAGGAACAGACCTGGAACCCAGACTGCCCCACCCCACAACCTCCCACCTCACCTGGAGGTCCGCCGGTTCTCTTTGGCGCAGGGGACGGTGAAGGCAGTGGCGTGCGGCGACGAGGGGTGCTGGCTTTCCGCCGGCGAGCGCTGCCCTGGCCTCGCATTCTCCCAGTGTGCGGAAAGGGATCCTGGGATTACAGGGGGTGGCAGCAATGAGGACGAGTAGCATAATATATGTAAAACGTAGAAACTTAATAAAGTGAGAAACGAGTTCAGTTTAACTCCAGCAGTGCAGAGTGGAGGCGGGGGTAAAAACCAGCATACGCAAGGCAATGATTTTGTCACCACCGAATTAGCCAACGCCAGCCAGCTAGCGACATATACATCCATCCACAGCTCACCTAACACCGCTAACTCGTGTCATCACTGACATGCATCGCAACCTGTTCAGAGCTATCCCAAGCGGATATCACCATCTAAACTAACACAGCTAACAACGGGAAATAAGCCCTCTACCCACCTACCTTGCACTGACTAGATACGTAGCGTAAGTTAACTGCGAAATTAAAAGCTCTTTCTTCATCACTATGTAAAATGCAGACGCATCCGTAGCCAGCTGTAGTTTGTCTTGTCCCGCTTGAAGGACAGACATTATAGACGTTAAGTTTGACGTTACCAAAGACTGTTACAGCCAGACAATCTAACGACGGTGCTGACTATTTTGCAGCTCTAAAAGACCATACAATGTATGCAAATTTCGAACAATCAAACAGTTAACTTTAGGTATCAAAATCTAGCGAGCTAGCGTTAGCCAGTAAGAAACTTGGCACACAGAACAATTTATTCAGGTCTAAAACAAACTTACCACAAAAATCCAGAATACCAGGACCGAGGTGGCTAAGTGTTTTGCTAGCAAGCTACGCCGCTAGCATGTTGAACCAGGGAAAGACAGCTAAGATATTCAAACAATGCGCTCCTTAACCGACCAATCAGATGCGGATCTTGCAGCCAATCCGGAAAGGTTTTGCTCGATGGGCGGGCTTAATCAGTCGTCAGAGCAACGATTTAATGTAAAAAATATTCAGACCCAGGATCACTCAATGCACCACTTAGTCACAGCCTCATAGTGTTGTGTAAAAAATAAAACTGATCCTGAATCAGTACTCTAAATAAAGTCGCTATATGCAGAATAGCGCTGCTTAGCTGTTACCTCATTGGACATCCAATATGTCAGTAACGAACACACCCCAGCTTTGGTTGGCTACACAGTTAAAAGTACAGTTTAAATAACCCGTGTTTTGGGTTCTGCTTCAGGAACTGCATCATACGTTTTCAGTAATATAATATGACTTGGCCAATAATTTACATTCTACAGTATTAAGTTTATTATCACACTGAACACTAATTTTAAGTTAGTTATACAACGTTTGTTTGCTTTGGGTGTCATTATTCTACTATCAAACTAATGCATTTGGCATTCTAGTTATCAGATTATATCACAAAATAAAATAAAAAAACATTCATAAACGGTTTTTAATTCCATTTATTTGACCAAATGACATTTAAAACAAACTGGAACAAACAAACTGAAACAAAACAAGCTTCCTTTCTAGGTATGTGTGCATGTTGTTATTTATTTGAGTGTTCTTGTGTGTGTGTGTGTGTGTGTGTGTGTGTGTGTGTGTTTTATCTTCTTCCTGTTACTGTAAGAATGAGTGGTTGGTCGACTGTCTGTTTTTCCAGTCTTCACCCTGAGCGGTTGTTCTGTAGTTTCACCAGCAGGGGGAGTACATCTCTCGCTGTCCTTTTTACTGGGTGTCCATGAGCTGGACCGCCTCGTCCACAACGTGCAGCGGAAGGGGAGTGACCTTCTCTGTAAGCACAGCTGTGGTTCCTGGCTTGTACCTATACTGGCCTTGCCTGTGTGTGAGAGAGAAAAGAGAGAGAAAAGAGAGACAGGAACATGCTGTAAAATCTCCCACCATTACTTTACACTACAAATGTTGCTTTCCAATTTACTTATAATTAAATATTTAAATAATTTCATTTAATAAAATTAAATTTATGTGCTATCTCATGCCCTGGTCTCAGCAGGGGAGAGAGGCCAGCCAGTCGAACACCCTGCTGTGACAGTGACCCTGAATTTGACTCACTTGCGCCCCTTCTGGGCAGGCTGGTCATAGCCCCGGAGGTACTGAACTCCGGCCTGGGTAATCACACACAGGTCGACGTTACTGCCGGAGCCGAGGTCACAGAATATTCCGGCAGTTATAGCGTCGCGTACAAGCTGCTTCGCCTCCTCCAGCTGAAGGGGGGGGGGGGATTAAGAAGGAGAGACATGTAGAAAGAGAGGAAAGAGAGAGAGGGAGATGAGAGACAATATTGAAATTTGAGATCGCAGCGGCAGAGCAAAGGTGAATTTCAACAGAATTTTAAAAAGACAAATCAAATTTCTTTTTCCTATCCCTGCTGCAGTGCTAACTGCTGTAGATGCTGCTGTAGTCACTGACCTCCATGTCTGGTTTGTAACGATCCTCAAACACAGAGATGGCCGACGCTGCCCCAGAGCCTACACCACAGAAAGAGCACAGAGCGAGCGTTAGACTCGCCGGTGTCACCAGACACACAGACAGACAAACACAGAGAGAAGGGGAGAACTCCCATGAATGGAGAGACAGACAGACGAAGAGAAATAGTGACAGAACTCAGACATACAGACAGACAGAAAAATGTAGATGGATAGAACCCACAAGGACAGACAGACAGACAGTAGAGAGGGTGAGGGGGATAGCACTCACATGGTCAGACAGACATGCAGAGAGAGGTGATAAGGGCACAGGCACACATACAAACAAAGAGACAGACAGACAGACAGACAGGCAGGCAGGTAGGATGGCGGGGCCGTACCCATGGTGAGGAAGGGGAGCTTGTCTGTGGAGCCGTGTGGATAGATGCTGTAGAGATGAGAACCTGTGACATCCACACCTCCTACGATGAGGGAGGAGCCGATATGGCCCTGATACCTGCAACACAGATTATTATTATTATTATTGTTATTATTATGATAATTAAGTCCTTCTCTCTTCCTCTCTCTCACCTGAAAAGCATCTGCTTCAGTTGCCTGGTCACCGTGACGACGAGTGGCGGGCGCCCCGTACTGAGCGCGTGCAGCTCCACGTTGGATGACATCATCTGAGTGGTGATCTCGGCGTCCGCGGCCACGCCCGCCCCACAGCAGCTGTGCCAACACGAGAGGAAGGAGGCCGAGACCTCGGCGTGACTTAGAGCCCACACAAACACAGAGCCCAGATACTGCGTTATCCAGCGCTCATCCAGCGCTCCTGGGGACGTGACTAGGACGTTAATTCATGTCTGGGGTAAAGGTGCTTCCCTACAACGGTTTGCATGGGGTGAGTGGCAGATGGGGCAACTGGCCCCGTCCTATTTATTCTGTGAGCCCCAACAAGTGCCCCAATGTTAACGAAGAAGAACAGTACAAATCAATCAGTCAATCGCCCTTCTCTATCCTTCTGCCCCTGTCCTTCAGAGAGTCTGTGCATTAGCTCAGCACTTCAGTCAGGGTAGAGGGAGGACGCGCCCCTTCACCGTACTTTTACATTGACTCAAAGTTAAGGGCTTTCATTACATTATATTATTATATTAAAGGACATTTGTTAGACGCTCTTATCCATAAGTGCATAAGAACGGTACAAAAAGTGCAAAGATAACCCTAGAGAGAGGTAAAGTCCCAAGTGCCAGAGGTGACCGAATAGATCAGGACTCCCCTACAGACTATCTAAAGAGAAAGTTAACAGCGTAGGTTAAAAACAAATCAGTTAAAACAAGAGCAATAAGGGTAGAGCGATTTACAAAGAGCAAGGGAGGGAAGGGGAGAGGTGCAGCCTGAAGAGGAGGGCAGAGTTTCTTTTCTTCAGTTTCCACGCACTCATCAGTCGGTAACTAGGCAAATGTACACTGCGTCGTCGTGGTACCCACTATATGTTCGGCGCGATGTAGTGGATCTTCATGCAGTTTTTGTCAGCAACCACCATGTCATCTGTCGCTCTGGTGTCTGCCCCCAGAATCACACCATCCTGGAGGACAGAGACAGAGAGAGAGAGAGAGAGAGAGAGAGAGGAAAGAGGGACTGAGAAAGGCTGTCTCCCTCTACAAATAATCTGCTATAAAAACTAATTCAAGATTTTTTGTAATTATTATGAATATGTCCATCTACTGTGGCGAGTGAGCTTGACACCACAGCAAGAGCGAATGTGCATATAAAACACAGGCTCGTGTATTCATACGCACAGAACAAAATCAACTGCATTCATTATGGAACTCACAAGAGGGCGCCCGTGCCCCGCTCCCCGACTTAATACGCTGCTCATCCAGTGCTAGTCCCGCTCTTACCTTGAATAAGATGCCAGCAATTGTGGTCCCGGTCTTCCTGGCTTTAGGTGCGCTGTACCCCACTTCTGACAAATTCCCTTCCAGCACAGCATTTCTGTCACAACCCGCACATCACACGATTACGCCACACTCGTTAGTTTTGAGCTCATATCAACGACACTCGTACGTTCCCAAAGCATTCGGTCAAATACATCAGCGTACACAATGAGCACCAACTGTGCTCTTTCTCTCTCTCACACGCACACATACCTTGACAAAAGGTATTAATTACACAACAAAACAGTGAATTTCGTTGCTTGTTACAGCCAACTTTATCCTTAAAATTCTTGAAAATTATACATTAATTCAGATATCAACAATACACTTTAAATGTTAACATATTGAGCACACCTTTTGAATACCTATAGCCATCGAAGTCTAGGCCTTGTAAGCCAAATCAGGCAAATGTCAGTGCTAACTTAAACACTACAGTTCAATATTTAATGCACTCTACACATTCAAGGTTGTTTTGTTGATTGTTTGTTTCAATCACGCATCTATTCTTAGAGTTACATGAAGCCGGCAACACTGTATTCACAAAACAGTCGATCGGACGCAGAGGTCTTACCTCCGGGTGTTCTCGAAGGAAAATCCGCCGGTCGTGGGCTGATTTGGCCTTGCCGTATGAAGCATCGTTGAAAGAGATTAACTTAGTTCAACCTGTCTGTGTGAAAACACTACCGAGAATAACCCGAGACAGGCTCAGGATGTAAGGTATATTTTATTCCGTTCCTGTGCTTTGACGCCGTAACGCTGTACACGGTTTGCTGAATGTGTCAGCGTTTTAGGCTTAACATGGACGCGTAAAAACACAGTTAAACTTTCACTTTCAAGTTTGGCACATGATTAAATAAACGAATCAAATTCTGTAAAGGAAGGAAAGCTAAGCGGCGGCGCTGTAACAGACAGGCTTTCACCTGTTACTTATAATGAATGATCAGTTAATCCCACTGTAATCTAAATCCCGAACACTCAATTAAAGATTTCGTGCTGTTTCACATGATCCTAATTTCTACGGTGGCATGACAGTAAGCTCCACATAATTGTCTGTTCTTTGCGCGTGTAATTGAATCCGAAGTGAGTCTGTATCAAAAACCTCATGGTCGCTTCACGCTGCGTTTGTGCATACCCACACAAACACTCTAACACACACTTTAAAACCCTCCGCTTCAAATGATTCACACAAGACTTTGAGAAAATGTGGGAACAGTTGGTAACATGTTTTATTGCATATTTGAGAATCGCTCTTAGCTCGCTGTAATCGTGATTACAGTCATCACTCGGGACTTGCCGTCTTTGGTTTTGTTGCAATCAAATTACGTCTTACAGATTTGTCGTTGTTAATTATGGTGTTTGTAATGATGATGGTGATGAAAACTATTATGGTACTGTGGCATAAATTGGTATTATCTCACTAAAAATTAATATTTGTGTGATGATGCTGAATATTTGAGGGAAATAAAATATTGATGTTATGGTTTAGTGGTGAAGTAATGGGGACCTAAAATGGCCAACAGTTACTTCCAGTATCGCATAACAAAAAGATTTACACATCAAAAAAAAAAAAGATGAAAAAAAAATTAAATTACATTTCAAATGACACGCAGTCACATTAATTCATCTTTAACCAGGTTTAAATATAAAATATAAGCATATATCCAAAAAGAGTTATGAAAAAAAACATTTCATATATCTACATTTACTTATACAATTTTATTCCTATATGGTGATTTCTTACTTAATGTTCAAGCCCAGCCTACAAATCCAATATATAATCAGAACTGAAAAAAAAAAAAAAACACTTAGATCCAACCACTACTGTGTAGCCACACCCTATTTAAAAATTCAGCATTGCACAGCTGCCCAATCAGAGAACTCTGAAAAATGAGCACCGCCCCCGACTCCATCTCTCAAACTCAAACACTGCAGAGCCGCAATGCCTGCTGGGAGCTGGTGTGTTTCAGCCATATAGTCCCAGCTCCAGTCACTCAATCTCTGACACAGTGCCTGGAAAACATGCATTTGTTTATTTATTTATTTACTGCATAGGCTGCCTGCAAGCTTTTTGGTGGATCTGGTTGACCCAAAAAAGTTTGGATGTGTCCAGATTTAGTAGAGAAGAACAACCATAGAATTTCAAAAGCTGCTGGGAGCCCCATCCTCACAAGGTGCTGATTGGATAGAAGTGGTGACTGACTATTGGTTACTTAGCAAAGAAACTGAGTGACATGAAGCTAAAATGCAGATGGTAGTTTCACCAGGCTCATAGTTATGCACCTAAGAAGCAAAGCTATTTTTGTTTAATTCATGTCACCGATTGCATGCAACAGTCCCAGGGCCTAATCTGACTGGTAATGGACAGGAAAGCGCAGTAAACCTGCAGCCCTCCAGCAGCCCAAGGGCTGAAGAGGCCAGCATCGCAAAGCCCCCACCCGTCCCCTTACCCAAAACCCGTCCCAATATAATTTAATATGGCAGCGGGCAGGCCAGCAGACTCTGGTAGAGTCATTTAGCTGTAAATACCGTTTGGCTGTGTCTGGCTGTACCTGGCCAATAGTGGCGCAGTCCAGCAGGGGTCAGCCAACCAGACTGTACTGCGGCCACGCTGTAACGTGAGTAGGGCTGTCCGTTCCAGAACGTTGCAGATCGCCCCCCTTCCCCCCCCACTACCTCTCACTGAGCATAAATGTCCAATATACAGAGAGTTCTGGGTCTTCAAGCTTTGGGTTGAGGAGCGTTAGATTATGACATATCCTTACAATGAAAATAATGAAAATGTCTGTTTTGCGATGCATGAATTCTGCCCTCTGAAAACTGCTGCTCTGCCATTTGTGTGCTGCAGACTTACAGACATTAGGAGATAACCATGTATGACATCCTGAGGAAAGCATTGATGTGCGTGTGTGTGTGTGTGTGTGTGTGAGAGAGAGAAAGCATGCGTGCGTGCCTGTGTGTGTGTG